>JADQWA010001183.1:0-196232 GCA_018344505.1 Nebria ingens riversi
TTATTTATTCAGAAACTCGCTATGTCGAACTTTGTTGTTCTATCTATATTTTTATAATGCATTAAATAAACTTTATTTTAGAAGTTAAAATTATTTACTGAAGGATACTCATCGCATTCAGAGATATCGTGATTGGCCGCTGTTTAAAATTGAGAAATAATTAGAAAGACAACTTCTACTTTCACTAGCAAATTCACTAAAAATGAATAGGTAATTTTCGCTGTTGAAAATATAGATGGTCTTCAACCATCGGAACATTTTTCTTTATAAATAATTCTATTCTGATTTGTTGAATGTATGCTTTGTTGTTTGTTGGGCGAATGAATATTAGCAGCATTTCTGCGGGTATAAACGTAAAATTGTGGCATCATCAAATCGATAGAATTTTATCCACCGCACCGAATGATCGGGCCTCGCAGTCATAGTTCAACTCTGCACGGATAAGAAGTGTACGATAACTACAACAACTATACTACGTAGTACACATATATATATATACACCATGGATGAACGTACGGTAGATTTGATCTTTGCTGGATCACTCTCACTCTTGCCGCCGGTTAGTTCAAAGATTGTGAGAATATTTACCAGTTCTACATTTACAGGTAATAAAATACTAAGATCGATGTTTGATAATAATAATAATAAACACTTTTTGATTTATGCATTTAATTAAGATACAACAATGGAAAGAAATACTTTAATGGCGAAATGTTATCCCAAAATCAAAGACTATTGCAGAGAGAAACATGGATTAGAATTTCAGGCATGTATATATATATATATATATATAGAATTAAAAATAAGTTTCGTTGTAACCTTGGTACCTAATAGTACCATGCACATACATACATATACATAGTAGGTATGGGTATAAAAAGATCAATATCATTATTTCCAGGTGGTAGATATGCGATGGGGTGTCCGAGATGAAGCCACAGATGATCATATGACCACCGAACTATGTATGAGAGAAATAAAAAATTGCCAGCGACTTTCGATGGGGCCAAACTTTGTAGTTTTCCTGGGGCAAAAGTACGGCTACCGGCCCATTCCTACGTACATCCTCTCGTCCGAGTTGCAACAATTTCGGGATGACTTGGCGGCGACCAACCAAGACCCAATTCTGCTGGACACCTGGTACCGCAAGGACAGCAATGCCGTACCGCCGATCTCGGTTCTGCAACCGATATCCTCCATCCTGATAAACTTCAACAACAAAAGAATCCCAAAGTTGCAGCAGGAAGACCAGTCAGTCGTGGTGGGACACATTGAACAAAATGCAAAAGCTCTTACGCAAAGCGGCGGTATCGTTGCACACGCAGGGCAAGATCAGTGACGAGATCCTGCACAATTACTTCATGTCAGTGACGGAGCGTGAGGTCATCAACGGCGTTCTGGATGTGAAAAACACCAAGAACCATTGTCTGGCGTATGTGCGGTACATCAACAATATTAACCTGCAAAATCTCAAGAAAGCCTCACTGTTCGTGGACATAATCAACAGAAGTCTGGACGCAGAAGCTTCGAAGCTGTTGGCCAACTTGCGGGACGAAAGATTACCGGACAAGATCGAGACCAGCAATATGCAAAAGTACACGGTCGAATGGATTGGACGAGAGGGCTTGGACGAAGAGACCCATGGCGAATACTTGAAACACTTTATCACTCATTTCTACAAGAACATTATCAAACTAGTTGACAGAGCCATGAGGAAGGAGGATTCGAGTGCCCAGGGGCAGATTGTAACGGAGATCTTACAGCACCTGCACGCCTGCAATAACAGTGTGAAGGTGTTTTATGACGCGAGACCAGTCTCGATCACATCCATAACTATATGGTGGGCAACTCGGAGAAACCCTTGGTGCTATACGGGGAAGGTGGTTGTGGCAAAACGTCGCTGCTAGCGAAGAGCGCGAGTCTAACAACGGCATGGTTTAAGGGTGCTCGGCCGTTATGTATTATCCGTTTCTTGGGCACGACTCCTGATTCGAGCGCGTTAACTCCAACGTTAATCTCAATTTGTCAACAAGTATTTATTATGAAACTGGAATAGAATAGAATACTTAGACATAAATATAATATCCTTCCGTTTTAGATCTCGTACAATTTCATGTTGCCGTTCGAATCGATCCGGATGATCTGGTGCCATTAACAGCTCACTTCAAACATCTAATCACCTATGCAAACATTGAGCAACCGTTCTTGCTGTTCCCTTGACTCTGTCGATCAACTAACTGGCTCTCAGGATGCCAACAAAGTCTCCTGGTTACCCACAAGACTACCACCTTACGTGAAGGTCCTTATTTCTTGTGCTGCAGAAGAAGGTAATCCATCAGTGTCGAGGGAGTACCATGTCTTACGCAAGATGATTGACACTGAAGAGAATTTCATCGAGGTGACAGCATTGGGAGAAGATTTGGCAATGCAAGTAATGAAGTAAATATCTTTGTCCATGATTATGTATTGGATATTTAATAAACTGTTTTATTATTATTAAGGATGTGGATGGCTACTGCACATAGAGATCTTAGCAATTATCAGTGGCGTCTGGTGGCAAACGCGATCGTCAAATGCAGTTTGCCGATCTTTGTCAAGTTGGTCTTTGCAGAAATCTGCCGTTGGCGCAGCTACACTAAACCACAAGACACCTATTTGGCTTCAACAGTTATGGACTCGATAATGATGTTATTTGAGAGGATTGAAAAACAGGTAAATGGTGAAGAATTGGAATTCAATACAATAACAACAAAAACAATCATGATTCAATGATCAATTTGTTTAGCATGGGCGAATTTTAGTATTTCATGCTTTGGCTTACATAACAGCAGCGAAAAGTGGCCTCTCCGAAAGCGAACTAGAAGACCTAATATCCTTAGATGACAAAGTGTTGGATGACGTGTACCAGTACCATTTACCACCAGTGAGAAGAATTCCACCATTGCTTTGGACCAGGATCCGAAATGATCTGCCGAATTACCTTTCGGAACGTGAAGCAGATGGTGTGAGTGTGATGAACTGGTACCACAGACAGTTCCGAGATGCAGCCAAAGAGAGATACTTTAAGAACATGAATGTGGCCATGTATTTCCATTCGTCCATTGCGGACTACTACCTAGGTATCTGGGGTGGAGGCAATCCCAAGCCCTTCAAGTACACAGAGATCCAGCGGCATCGATTTGGCCTAACGACCAAGGAGGGCTGCGCAGATCGCAAGGTTCCTGTGCAGCCGCTGGTGTTCTATGCGAAAGACGGCAAAGTATCACGGTACAATCTAAGGAAATTCGGTGAACTTCCCTATCACTTGGTGCGCTCCCGTCGCTTTGGTGACCTGTATCAGAATGTACTATTCCACTACGAATGGTTACACGCCAAGCTCTCCAGCTGCCCTTTGCAAGCTGTGCTAAGTGACTTTGAAGACGCTTGCCTAAACATTGATGACAAAGATGCCCGCAGAGAACTCATGTTGGTAGCAGACGCTCTGAGGCTGGGAGGAGCTGTCTTGGGTCAGTATCCAGACATGCTGGCTCCCCAGCTGGTGGGCCGCCTGCTGCCTGAGATCGGACCCAATCCCAATGTGAAGATGCTGCTCACGGCTTGCGACAAGAGTGGCTCATTGCACTGTTCACTAAGTCCCGTGTACCATTGTTTGCATACACCTGGAGGACCTCTTAAGGTAGTTAAAATGGATAAATACTTGAATGTATGCAGGTACATGATGGTTTTTTTTGTTAATAGTATTCTTTAGAGGGCCATCAATTTGCAGTGTTCGCATTCTGCCTCACATCAGATTTACGATATGTTGTATCAATCTCCAATCGATTCATCACTTGGGATTTATCCACCAGCGATCTGACGCGCGATGTTAATCCCGGCATCGAAGGAATCATGCAACAATTGGTGCTAAGCCCCGACAACAAATGGGCAGCAGCATACACCAACAATAATCAAACTGTATTGTTGAATATGTTGTCCAGCGAATTTCAAATCATCGAGAATCCCTTGAGCGGCAACAGCAATACAGCAGTAGATGAAATGGATACAAAAACAACTACAAATCCCGATGATGAAAACGTATCAGGGGTGTACTTACTCAACCAGCACCTAATTGTACACGGATCTGGCACCTGGGTACTCTTCAACATGCGTGCAGAACGATTGAACACTGGCAAATCAAATATGAATAAGCGAGAATGGCCAATACTTTGTAAATATTACTATGAATATTAATTTGTTTATTTATTTATTTATTTATAATTTTAGTTATAGAATTCACAAATGTATCTGAATACCGAATAGTATTCTGGCGCGGAGATCTAGACGATGACCAAATGATTCTACATTCATACAAAGACACAACCAGCATGGAGCCTCTCCAGTTCCACAGCGCTATGATTTTGAATCGCGACAAGAGCTTGGTGTACGCATGCACCACGGACAACAACTACATGATCACCAAGTATCGGAGAAATAACGTGACACAAGAGTGGGAGCGGCTCGTGGACCTTCCCAGAGCTGCCACTGATAACACCGAGGTGATGCTTCAGCTCAAATTGCACAGCAACGAAGGCATTCTATTCGGCACGACTAGCAACGGATTCGTCATCTGGGACTTTAACGACGAAGAGGATCGCATTGCTGAAGAAGCTATAGTTCTCCAGCTACCACATGGCACGCGAAATATCTCCACCAAAATGCTGCAATCGAATTCGATCATGCTGAGTGCAAAACGGAATTATGCGGTAGCCGGAGTGCGAAAGAATTTATACGTTTGGAGTTTGGAAACGAACAACTTGGTCAAGATACTGGACGCGCATTTCGGTAGAATTATGCAACTGGAAGCATTGACTATTGGTAACTGGAACAATGTGGTAACGTCGTCCATTGACCGATCGGTTAAAGTTTGGAACATAAATAATATTTTCGAACAAGTTCACGTCATTGATAGGCACGAATTGCCAATAAATGCGATTAGGTAAATAATATCAATTCATTTTATAATTAGCTCATTTCGTTTTATTCCAGCTTATCTGAAAACCTGGGTTTAGCCGTAACCGTTACGAGGAGTTGTGTTGGTGTTTGGGATTTGAAAATCGGTAAACTAATTACGAAAATGGCAGACAGTCCACTTGGAGCGATTGTAACACATGCAGTTATTACATCCGATGCTAAGTATATATATATATATATATATATATATATATATATATATATATATATATATATATATATATATATATATATATATATATATATATATATATATATATATATATATATATATATATATATATATATATATATATATATAAATATATATATATATATATATATATATATATATATATATATATATATATATATATATATATATATATATATATATATATATATATATATATATATATATATATATATAAATATATATATATATATATAAATATATATATATATATATATATATATATATATATATATATATATATATATATATATATTCACCTAATATGTGAATATTTTTCTAAATGAAATATCATTTAACGCAATAATTTTTATGTATCCAGATATATAATATCCGCCGAATCCGGTAATTTATTAATCTGGCATAGATTAACCGAACAAGTAATCTTCAAGGAAGAACAGCCCAGCATCAAGCAATTAACACTGATTGAAGATGGATCCAAAGTGATTTCGATCTCAAAACTAAGCAACCCGCCCGGTACGGACTTTGTTCGGACAACGGCAACAGCGTGCGTCCGCACAATACCTATGGGTGAGTTGCTGTACAGTTTCGAATACGCCGTCCGCAGTATCACCGGAATACCATTCCGAGAGGCCGTCAACACCTCAGACGGCCTGTACATAGTAGTGCCGGCCGCGGACAAAACAAACAGGGACTGCGTGATCGTCCATAACGCAAAAACGGGTGTGCTAGTGCACCGAATTGGTTTAAAGCCATATGGAATCAAGGAGGTGAGTGGTATTGTCGCTCTACCCCACAAGGGAAACCAGGTGGCGATTCTAACAACAGACAAGGCCGCAATTTTGGACATTAAATCCAAGAAACATATACGTACAATTGCGAAGTGGGGTGGCAGCGTCACAAACAACGGCAAATACGGTTTGTATGCTCCGGCAAGGGGTGGACTAGAGTTACTGGAGCTCAAGAAGGGCCAAACCGTTCGCACGTACATACCGAAAGTGGCCGAAGGTGTTTTTACAGTGATTTGCATGTTCAACAAGACGGACGAATACGTTTTATATTATCACAGCGGCAAGAAAACTTTGCGAGTGTTTCGCACAAGTGATGCACACATGATCGCTAATTACCGACTGCAGACGGAATTATCCGCGGTTGAATCGACTCAGGATGGCAGTGCGATTATTCTGGGAACTGTGGACGGTTGCGTGTCTGTGTTAGCGTTAACTGATCCAGAGAAACCAGAGATGGCTAAATTTTTAGCGACCATGCCATCGCGTGATGAGCAGGTAGGTGCATCATCATCAACTGCTGCGTTATATGGCCCACTCATTTTGAATTTTTTAGTGGAAGAAAAAAGTCGAGAAACAACGAGCACATGCGAAATTCAAAGCCGCAGCGTCTATAGTTAAACTATCGACAAAGTTTTTCGGCAATCATACAGTGAATGGAAATATGAATAGAGAATAAAATTTAAACATTAAATATATATGTATGTGTTAATTACACACTATTTATTAATATATATATATATATATGTAAATATGAACAGAAAATAAAATTTAAACCTTTAAATCTATGTGTAAATTACACCAACTATTAATTAATATACAAACTAACACAAATTTATATATAAAAATAAATATATTACAAATATACCATATTAGATCATTAGTAACATCATCACCACCACGTGAATCGGTAAATTTCTAACTTAGTTCGGAATTCAATTCACTTGATCAACAGTACGCAGGACTGATTGATAAGATAATCCTGTATCCATTTTAAAATGGCAAATACTATTCCAGAAAACATTAAAAAGAAAAGTGATACGCTTAATCATTCTCCAGTAATTTCAGGCTATGGATTAATGGAAGAATTCACAAAGGTATTCAACAATGCAGTAATTTGCTTATTTGAGGTTATGCTTGACACATGCATAAAAATGTAATGGGACAAACATTTCAGAATGGTTTTAAAACAATGGTTGAAGCTACACGAAACTCGAATTCGTTACCACAAGACAGAGACTGGAACTTTTACAACACTCACCAGTCATTTCGGAACTTGATGGTCGACGGCGGCGATGCGATATTGCATTTGATCAATGGTATCTTGAAAGAGCAGGGTTTACTAGAGAATATTAAAAAGTATTATTGGATTGATTGAATTGGTTGCTTGGGTATAAAGGTTACTTATTTAGTTTATGTATAGTCGAGATTTAGAAGAAAAGGTCGAAGTGATCGTTGAAGCAAATGATACGATCTTAGAGCGGGTAGCGAATCATTTAGATGAGTTATCAGGCATCAGAAAAAACCCAGAACTCCCGATTGAGATGCAAACTGTAAGCGCTGTATTGCCGATTAGCGGATCTTGGAATAAAATCAATGATGGTCAAATTGTTGTCAATTGCTCTGTAAGACTATTCAGATTGTCAGTATGGTTTACCAATAATTGTAATATAAAATGTGTGTGTGTGTGTGTGTTTAGGCACAATTAATAAATAAAGCTCCAAATGCTATTAACTTATTAACCGGAAAAAATATACAAAGAAGTCAGAAGTTTTTTAAAGATCGCATCGAAAACTCAAATAAAACACCTTGGGAGCCACGCATTAAAGAAAAACCAAATTCCTTGAAGCCTCTAGCAATATTCTTAGAAGAAACCGATGATGATCTTGGAGTAATGTAATCCTCTCATTTGAATATAAACAAATGTAACAACATAAGATAAACGACAATTTGTGTGTACTTATTCAGATTTTCTCATCCATACGAATTCGAACTGGATCGATTCGAAGCCAATTCCGATCAATTGCGCTATATACCAGCGACAAAACCTAAAGCACTATCAGACACTCCGCTACGCATGGTGGAGAACGCCGAAGCTCTTCATGCATTAGTGGAAGATCTAAGAAAGTATACCGAGGTCGCTGTTGATTTGGAGCATCATTCATACCGGACATTTTTGGGGTTTACTTGTTTGATGCAAATCTCAACCGGAGATACAGATTATTTAATCGATACGCTTGCGTTGCGCGATCAATTACACGTATTGAATGAGATATTCACTAAAGCGACCGTGGTTAAGATATTCCACGGTGCCGACAGTGACATCGAATGGTTGCAGCGCGATTTGTCTCTGTATATTGTGAATATGTTTGATACTTATCAAGCTGCTAAACAACTTTGCTATCCGCATCTTTCGCTAGCGTATTTATTGAAGAAGTTTTGCCAGATTGATGCCAATAAACACTTTCAGTTAGCGGATTGGCGTATGAGGTAATATGCGCGCGCACGTACAGCCATAATTCATTATTTATTTATTTATTCATTCATTCATTCGTTATTCTTTCTTTAGACCACTACCGGACGAATTAAAACTGTACGCTAGAGAAGATACACATTACCTAATTTACATCTATCATTTAATGCGTAATGAGCTATTGGACAAAGGTAATAGGAACAGTCACATCTTAAAATCGGTTATACAAGCTAGTACAAATGTGTGCAAGACACGCTACAGAAAACCTGTACTACATGAAGACAGTCATCTTGTCCTGTACCGCAGATGTAAAAAGATGTTTGACAATAGACAAATGTTTGCATTGAAAACGCTTTACAAGTGGCGTGATGAAACGGCGAGAAACGAAGATGAAAGTACTGGGTGAGTAGGATAAAATATATTTAGTAAAATATAAGTACAAAACGTATTCTTTTATTTAGTTATGTGTTACCGAATCATATGTTGCTGCAAATCTCTGAGCTTTTACCTAGAGAAATGCAAGGAATACTTGCGTGTTGTAATCCAATTCCACCATTAGTCCGTGCGAATTTATTAGAATTACATAAAATTGTTTTAAAAGCACGAGAACAATCAGTTGTTAAGGTTGTTTAAAATTTTTTTATATATATATATATATATATTATTGAATGCTTATTTCGTTTATTATAGCCAATTTTATCAGAAGAAACTCGAAGTCGAGGTACCATACAAAATACTTTCAAAACTGATACCATATTGAATTGTCCACATGATTTGTCGAAATCCGAAGAATTTCGAGACGATTTACCAACTTTATTAGGTGGCCAGTTGTCTATCATTCAACCGCAATCGGGTCACTATTTAGATCAAATGAAACCGACGTTGACTGTATTTGAAAGTCTAGATCATTCTGTTTGCCAACTGAACCAGAATAGTAACATTAGACGGAAGTTGCAAAAAATGAAGTTTTTGGGACCATACGAACGGTATAAACTGGTTAAACCATTCGTGCAGGCGGAAGAAGAAAAAAAGGAAACGATTCCTCCAGAAAGAACAGATCAAGACAGAATTACTGCGGTAATCTCGTTTTTACCACGTTTCTCTCCCGCCCAATCTAATTTAGCAATTTATCTATTCAGTTGCAGCAACATTTCAAATCAGCCGCATCTACAAAACCGCAAATTGTTGCGATCGATACTAACAAAGCGACAAACCTATCACTAAATCAAATCAGAAGTAATAATAGAAAACGAAAAGCGTCTGAAGGAGGAAACGATTCTACTGAAGCGATTGATAAAACAAAACGGAAGCGGAATCGGCGAACTAAAAGTAATAAAAACCCAAACGAAGCTGAACAATCAGCTAATAGCGGAAATACAAATAAAACACTGGATATTTCTTCTAATACCGAACGGAACAAAAAGAATCGAAAACGAAAGAAGAATCATACAGCAAATGATAATCAGCAAACTTTAAACTATAATCAAGAACAAAACAAAAATAATAATCAACAACAGCAGCAGCAGCAAAAGAAGAAACGAAAAAAAAATAACGATACATTTCAACCGTTTGATTACACTGCCGTGGATTTTAATCAATTTGGTGGGGGCGCTGGCAGCGCTAATAAACCAAAGGACGTTCGTAGCAATTTTAAATCACGGGTAAGCAACCAGTTTTTGTCTGTTTAGCTTTTAATGACATTCTTACGTTTTTTTATACAGGGATCGAAAAATCGAAAATTCGATCATATTGGAAAAACGAATGTGCGAAGTGGGACGTTTGGCGGAAACCGAGGACGAGCAGGTATCAAATAAATAATAAATATTTGTATATTTTGGATAATAAAATAAAGATATTTGGTTGATATAATAATTTTATTTAATTTTCAACAGCTATAAGTAAAGCATATTTTTTATTATATTTGAATGTCGTTTCAGAAGGAAAGTTAACTGTTATATAAAAATGGTTGTATTTTTGTTGTGGCCGGTTTCAGAGACGAAATTTAGCAGCACGTAAAATAGGATATTTGTCGCCGTTGCAAAGGCCACGGAAATCATCTAATGATAGATCGTTGATTGAAATACCGCCTAGTTTTTCTTTATTCACGTAACTCGCCTTGCTCCCAGCGGTATCGGGATCCTCGTATCCTACCCAGATGCCGTGTTCCTCGTTCTCGTCAGGTAAACGAAAGGCATATGTTCCTAAAATGTTTATAAATAAAATTGATTGAAATGAATGTGAACATAGAAATAGAATTTCCCCATCCAACACAATACTTTACTAATTGTTTCAAAACATCTAAATTAATCAAAACAAACACGCCGTCCGTGATGCCTATATATAAAGAATTGAGAGTTAACTAACGAAATCGTATCATACCGTGTCTTTTGGACGGATCGCCGACTTTGCGTAGTCGCTTGTCGACGCCTTTTGCACTGAGTGGTGTGTTCATCTTTGTGCAGACTTCCGGGTAACTGAGCAGACCTGCATGCTTGGTGTACGGGCCTCCTTCGGCTGCACCATCGGTGACGATTGGAGGCACACCGGAGATGACGGATTCGGAAGTCATTTTCCAAGCACGTCCGTATGTAGGGATTCCAACGATGATCTTGCTTCCCGGTGCGCCGTTGTCTAACCATTGACGTACTAAATGTTGCACGTTGTTGTCTGGGTGTCGTTCAATCAGGTTTTCTAACGGTGCGGGGTAATCCGCTTCTTTCGGGTTGCGAGTTGGGGTTTGATAGTCGAACGCCATTAGGTTCACCCAATCCAAGTGTTGTATCAATGCCTTGGTATCGTAATAAACTAAGTAAATAAATAAATTTTAATACTGTTTTAGTAAATGAAAGTGTAAGTGTGTGTATTACTTGTGCTATTCACATTTGGAATGACTGACATTGATAGCGAAATGCCATCGTGTTTCAAGACATTCTTCAACTCTCCAACAAGAGCAGTGAACTGTTCCTTGTGCTCTTCTTCTTTATCGTCAACTTTGCCTTTGCTCACACCAATCTTCTTCTTGAACCCATGCCACAGCGACCCTAGAGTGCTACGGACTTTCTTCGGTTTCACAGTGGGGAATTCCCATGCCAAATCGAGTCCATCGAAACCGTAAGCCTTCATCATCGTGTGAGCAGAATTTATAAAGGCCATACGAGTAGCGGATGACTCCAACTACAAGTACATACATGCGTATACGATTAGTATTTTTAAAATGCGATCCAATGAAGGATGTGCTGTATGTATGTATGTACCATTGTCATATATTTATCATCATCTTGATCATCTGCACCACCGCCTACCGATAAAAAGACACGCAAACCGGGGAATCTTCGTTTTAAATCAGTGGTGGATTGATAATTATTCTTAGTCACATCAAGAGCTTCGTTCAACGGCATCATCTTGTTGGTTTCTTTGTTAATACCGGCATATCCGTAAACCAAATGGGTGCATAATGCTAATGCTGGATCTAGATCTGTAAGCCGCATCTTACCCTGATCTATAATTATAATAATAAGGAAAAACAATCAAATAAAGAGATACTTTTTATAATTGTTTGACGTCATTAGGCATGTCCACATTTATTATGTTCTTGATATTAATTTAATTAGTGGTTTTGCCTAACGCATTGATAACTTATTGCTAAGTAATTTATTGTAAACATGTTGTTTGAGTTCATGGTCATGACATGGCCAACATTTATATCAAATTTGAAGAGAATGTTTTCGTACATTATGTTCTCAAGGTATAAAATAATGATGATGTAAACCTAAAGTGAAATTGCCAGACCCAAATTAAATAATAATCAAATGTAACACACAAGTGGGACGACAATAAGTACATAATTCTTGCCTTACGCATATAAAAAATGTCTGCAAGGCTGAAATACAAGTATACATATGAATATTATAACATATTAATTACTAATGCTTACCGTCTCTGGAGTGGCTTTTGCTATCATAATAACAAACGATCTTATTGTCCGCGTATGAAAACGCCACAACCGCCAACAGCACCAAAGCTGCTAGGGTCAGTTTCAGCATCATCTTCGTAGCGAATTTATGTAATGACTGTTCAATTGCCGGCTGTTTCAAGACTACTTGTTAAATCACAATTTGACTCGTATTAAAGTGTTTCTGCAGCACGTCATGGTCTTGGCATAATGGTGGGAGATAAGTTGAAACAATTCTCAGATTCATCGCATCTTACGTCAACAAATCAATATTATTGAGTTCATATTTACTTTTGATATACAGCGCTCATAGAATATTCTAGACTTGATTTAATTCTAGCTATATACACATATATATATATATATATATATATATATATATATATATATATATATATAAAACAAATAAAAAATTACAATGACTAACGATTCCAATGTGAAAAAGAATACCATTAGATAATATTAAACAAGTGAATCAGATATGTTTGCCCTTGTGCACATTTGTAAATCGCATATAGAACTTTTATGCACTCTGCACACGTTCTATGGTACGTAAATGTGATTATCTATTGTTTATATTACTGTTAGTAATTTTGTAGAATTATGCTGCATTTTAATTTTAACTTATCTGGTCCAAGGGTTATCAAACTGTGTTCAGAATAAATATAATTATCTGTTAAGTGTGAAAACGAATTCCGATTATATACATACATATTCGAGTAGAATCATTTTATTATTGTTATATTACATGCTAAAACAAAATATAAATATATATATATATATATATATATATATATATATATATATATATATATATATATATATATATATATATTCTTCTCACAGCCTTTCTTTAAGTTGAAATTGTTTTTTTGAATTCAACAATATATTTTTTTATATATATATATATATATATATATATATATATATATATATATATATATATATATATGTATTGTTTGAATTTATAATAGTAATAATTATATAATATACCACCTACGCGGGGAAGAATAATTAAGGAAAAATAAGTAAGAATTTAATAGATACTATGAATCCATAACAGAGCGCTTTTAATGTACGCTAATTTCGCTCGGCTTAAGAAACTTGAAATGAGCAAGTACTCGGGGTAAGTTCGTCTACCTCTATTGTATGTCGTAGTCGATCGAATTACTTCCGAAGTAGATGTACCTATTTGAATAACGCTCAAACGGCCTTCACATAAAATCTTCGTTGTTAAACACAACAGCCACTGTAACAGCTATAAGATAAAAAAAAACATTTATTCATATTTATAATAAATCATTTCCAATATATTAATATTATAAACCTCTGCACTTGATGGTAATTTCGCGCCAGCCTTCATCCAATCACTGGGTGCCCACAAGAACAATTGACAAACGTTTGCCGCAACTTCCGGATCCAATCGCTATAGAAATTGATATTTAGTCATTAAAACAACTTGACACAAATTCGGAATGAACCACCTTCTTTGGATTACGCATCAGCATATTATTAATCAACATCTGAATGACTGTCGGAACATCGTCAGCGAATAAAGGAAGATCTTTGTCGCTGTAATCAGCGCTACGTAACTTATGGCGTTGTTGAGTATCGTAAAATGGATTCGGTTGCCCGAATATTTCGTACGCAATACACCCGACGGCCCACAGATCTGATTTGCCGTAATGAATCACGCTGAATGTACCAGGTGTCTGTGTAATGACCTCAGGGGCCATTAGTGCTGTATTTCCTCCTATAGAAACGCTAATGAATGACACACGTTTGTTTTGATTAACATTTATTATTTGTTTCCAACCTTTATCAATCTCCATCGAATTATAAGGAAGCTGCAGTCCGTTTGACCGGTCAGCTAAACAACATCCAAAGTCCGTAATGACTAGTATCGGCGCCGAATCTTCTTGCAGATCAAGCAAGATGTTGTCCGATTTCAGATCACGATGGGCAACGCCCTGCATATTTATGTGAACCAAGCCTTCTAGCAATTGAGCTAAGAGTAAAATCGAAGTTCTAGTCGGCAATCTAGTCGTCTGTGTGTTTAAATACTGTTGCAGACTACAATCATATCTGAAATGAAATGACTGTTATTCATCCATGGTATGTGCGTGCAGATGCACAGATACCTCTTCATAATCATAAATAAGGACATATTTCGCCCGATACCGTCCGGATTCAAACGTGGCGGTAGGGCTGCGGGATAGAGTCCCAGCGCACCAGGTAAACGCGGAACGTAATCAGTGAATACTGAATACATTGCAACAATGTTTGGATGTCGAGATAGGTGAACACTTCTAGTTGCCAAACTGAAACGTTTTTTATAGGTGATACAAGCAACTCATCGATCAAACGATCGCCCAAAACATACTTTAATTCCCAATCACTGAGTCCAACCGGATTGTAATACTGTCTTGCTGGTACTGTTTCACGGTACATCGCTCGTAAAATCGCCATGGCGCTCGATTGAATATCATAATTAAACATCATTTTTACTGCCAGTGGATAATTGGTGGCATTGATTTCCTCGGAGCCCGTAACCGTATCTCGGTCGTGCTTTGCCATCGGCGCTTCTTCTATCGGATTGTTCAATTTCGCGGCGTATACAACAGCAGAACACCCCTTGGCTATCGGTTGCCCGAGATCCAAATCTTTCAAGGTGATTTGCTCATTTTCAAACTTGCTTTCATCAAACCCGAAGTTATTCCATTTTATTTTCGAGACTGCGTCCTGTTTCAAAAAGATATTAGTACCATATTTTATTAAAATAAATCAATGAATAAATAAATACACGTATTTCTAAGCAGATGCCCTCCAGTTCATCGTCCTTGGTTAAGATGCCAGTGCCGGACGCTAGACTTACACCGACCAAAGCAAAGAATGGTCCAGAATCACCAAAGAGCATTCTGTTTAATTAATTAGTTCAATAGTGTTGTATTGTTAGCTAATTGTCGCTTTACACTTTACCTTCGTGCTGCTTTACGACGTAACTCTGCCGCAAGTGTGTTTGTAACGCGGTTGAGGACGTTGTCCACAAACAATCTTCTTGCATGGACACCGACATTGCGAAGGACAAAACTACGAGCATTGAATTGTTGCGGCGAGACACCGAGTTCTTTGACTGGTTGTTTTACTTGCTCAGCAATTGTACTAGTATTGAGCTTTCGTTTGTACAAAGAACGCACAATGAATGTACCATGTTTGAACAAACGGCTTCCGAATGCACGCAGAGACATATTCGCACTAGTGTACGCTACGCTACGCTACACAATTTTTCTACACCCTGCTAGGCTTTAAATTTACGTTAACTTCCTTTCAAATCAAACTTACTGTTTATGTTTTCATTTCTTTCTTATTAAATATTCGCCAAGCCTCTGACAGACAGTTGTGTTCTTTTAATCTGATCAACATATCCAGTCCAGAATTACTCAAGTGAGAACAAATGACTTTTATATTTTGTATACTAGATGGTGCCAAAATAACATAATTGAGATAAAAATGATTTATTTAACATTATTAATGTGTAACAAAACAAAATAAAAATGTTTTAAATATATATATATATGTATATACACTTATAAATAAATAAATATGTATGTTGCAAACGTGGCGTTTCATAAAAAAAAATGGTCCATGACATGGTTTATTTTTTTGTTGTTGACTGTACACTTCCTACTTTCTTCCAGCTGATTTGCGTTCTTTATTTTAAAATATTTTGGGTTTATTTTTCGCATTCGCGACCGATTCGCGTGTGCATTAAGGTAAAATATAGAATAATATTCCCTGGGCTAATTGACATAACAACTTGTTTAGTGTGATGATGGAACATTGTTAAAAATATTGTAGGATGAGTCATTGGTTGATAGATGATATTTATGATGATGTCCCATTGTGGAAAGTTTGTTTGTTGGTGGTAGTTATAGCAGCTTGATTGATTTAACAGTGCGAATATTTGTGTGATTGTAGCCAAGGTAGTCATGGCCACTTCCATAGGGATCTCAGCGAGATTATCAAGATGTTCAAAGAAGCAAGATGTTTCTTATGCGGCATTCAACTCGAGTTCAACTGCACTCGTAACAAAATTAAGACAGGACGGTCAACTAAACACAGGTAATTCAACAATTCACTTTTGGGTAAAGCATTGCCTCGTTTTCGATTGATTTTCATCAGTGTGTGTGTGTGTGTGTGTTTATTATTGACTTAGCTGGCATACTACCTTATGGAATAAGTGCTAGTGTTTACTGCAAGTTATTTGCTGTATTCATTTCATACGAAAAAAATAAACACTTGTTTAACCAACAGATTTCATGTGGAAAGAATACCAATCAAATATTCACACAACTAAAATTCGTTTCCTATGCACATGCATAATATGTATTTTATTTTATATATATATATATATATATATATATATATATATATATATATATATATATATATATATATAGTTTGTTTTTTATTTGTAAGCATGTGCAGTTTCTAGGTAGGTATGCTTTATTATTGCCCCATAATGAGTAGATTTTCGTTTCAGTTGAAAATGTGATGCACGCCATAGAACAAGTGTCGACTCTATTAACATCTGCCTTTGACGGACAAATAAAAGATAGCATTTTAAATATGTGTCAACATCTAAAGGTATATGTATATACAGATTCACCCAAAAGTGTTATTAATATTATTTATATAAAAGGTATACGGCGCGTGTCTTGAAGTTCTCTATAAAGAACAACTAGATCGTGCTTTCGTAGTGTTCCGAAACAGTTCTCAAGATGGGGACAAACTCGATTATCAATCTCGTTTGCACCTACTTGAACTTATCGAATTAAGAGCAAATCAGTGGAAGGGCACGGATGTGATGAGTCAATATTACAAAAAGAAATGCCACAATGAGGTTTTATATTGATTTAATATACAATTTATAGTTTAAATTATTATTATTTTTATGTATGAAACAAATAGAATCTATTCACTCAGAGCGACGTTTTACCGCTGAGTGAATCCGCATCGAATTTATCGCTCGACTCGGCGGCATTTTTGTCGCCTATATCGCCCCCTTTATTGGGCCCTGGAGAGATAATGAAACCTTCGGGTAAATTTGCAAAACCAACTCGTATACCTGGGAAGAACTACTGCAAAGATGAAGTCGTCATTCGGAATGCTGATTCCGGCAAAGGTACGCACAATACATTTATTATATTGAATTCGCGACATTCTATGTATTTCAGTACATTCGGAATGCTGATATCGGCAATGGTTTTATTAAAACATTTATTGATTTAGGACTTTCAATTGTTGAATTCCCTTTGATTTTATTCATTTTTGAGCGATATATATATATATATATATATATATATATATATATATATATATATATATATATATATATACATATTGGTACATAATTATTATTATCATATATTTGTAATTGTACTCATATGCATACATACATATAATATTATGTACAGAAATTGATATGTTTCTTGTAGTAATGGGAATCAAGGGTCGACGAGTGCATATGATCGAGGAATTGAGTGAAACAATTATTTCATTTCAAAGAGGTAACATTAAGTACATCGCACTGCCTCAACACGCGCATTAACAAAAACCAAATAAAATTAATACAAATCACACCGCTCTGATACTGATTGTTCATTACAATAATAATTAACAGATTAATTACATAAATATTATGATGCTAATTCTAAAAATACATCACCATATAATATGTTTGATTTATGCTTATTGTTTGTTTATTTGTTATTGTTTATTATCAATGTGACAAAATTGATATTTTCGCATGTGTGATTGATTGATTTAACTAATTTGTATCATGAGAACTGTAACAATTACTATTTATTGTGGAATAATGTTTTTCAGTTAATCCCGGGGCTAAAGAACGCCTTGTCCAAATCACAGGTGCTACCGAAAGTTCCATTAAGTAAGAATCATCATCATCATCCTCACTATAACTGTATTATTATTATTATCTTATGTTGTTATTAGCCACGCGAAACAACTAATCGAAGATACAATACGTCGAAACGCATCACCAATGCGTGATCCGAATGCCGGCGTTGGAACTCTAACCGGCTCCAGTTCGAGCATCAATTCTTCCGCTTCGGATGATAGTGCTCTGCCAGTGAGCACCCCACGGGGCCCCTTGCTTCACAGTCTATCCACCGGCGATGCTACCGTCGGTGAATTTAAATACACAGTGGTCGTGAAAGGACACACATTGAAAATAACCGGGCATAATTTAGATCTCGTCCGAGTAAGTACTCTAATTATTTCGTCTCATTTCAAAACGAGAACGTGAGTATTTTCTAGATGAGTAAACTGGTTCTGGATGAGTTCTTCTCGGGTGAACCACTCAACGGTGTTGGAGAGTTTTATCATTTCGATTCGCTGACAATGCCACGGTCACCCATCTCACCTCGCGATTCAATCGAGGCGGAATCGGAAGAGAGTCAATCAGAGGTGGTTCCGGTGGTCACAGAATATAAACCTCTTCGCCGGCCTAATAGTCTGATTGAGACGGAAACTGTTGCTATCGTTCAAGACGTACTAGACGTGTCTATTACTTCAAAAAAAGGTTCGAAATACTTTTATAGATAAAAATCGGTACCATTCTATTGCATGTATTATTGTGTTGATTTAGACGAACGGACGGACAGCGTCATTAATTAATTAATTAATTAAATAAATATGTATGTTTTGTTGTAGAGGGTATACGGTTTGTGTATAGTATGGATTACTTAGCACGCATGGCCATGTCGCCATTATGTGTAGCTCCACCACTTGATTGGGTTCGCATTTCGACTGAATTCCCCAGTATTGCACGCAAAGTAAGTACTGCAACTGTGGCTACGGCCACATTTCGATCCTACAATGTGGTACCAGCTGCAATTCTCACTTACTAATTACCATCATGTACTGACATCCTAATCTAAATGATACAGATATACATGTGTATGTGTATTATCATTTACTTATTTTTTTTATTAACGTCTAATTAGATTTCTTGTTGTTTTTTTTTTTGTTGTAATTTTGTTCGTTTTATGTTGTCTTATGTTTAAGACCAAAAATACTATTTCTGTTTTCTCTTTCTTTTACTTGGATTCAAAACATTTAATCTTTATACTTTTGTATTTCGTTCCGTTATACTTTAATATTCATTTTTAAATGTATAAATAATGAAAAATATTGAGAAAAAGAAATATGTATTTTGAATATATTTTATTATAAATACCACTATAGTATCCAAGTGTGATTATTCTAACTGATCAATAATAATCACATAATTGTTTGTTGTTTTGTTAAAAAATAGTATTATTTTGAATAGAACTTTATTCAAAACCAAAGTATACCATTTTGTGTTGTTTATCTTCTGTGATTGTTACAAACGACTAAAAATGCTTTGTTTGTGTTAAACTTACATATTATTTATATCATCAATAATCGTGTTATTTAATTAATCATTTTTATAATTATTTATTTCGCTTGACTGATGATTTATATATTAATATATATATATATATATATATATATATATATATATATATATATATATATATATATATATATATTTTTTTTTTTCATATAATCAACATTTTGTTAATCTATAGCTTTTTTATAAACTAAAATAATACTACATCTCAACTAGTTTTTCTTTTTAATCGATTAATAACAAGATTTTAATACAATATAAACAAACAATAAATATAAATATTTGTTGGGCAATCGATACGATAAATGAAATTGTGTTTAAATGTATTAGTCTATTTTTATAATACGATTTCATGACTATATTGTTGTTGTTGTTGTTGCGAATAATAAAAAACATGACATTATTAATAATTAAAAATTATTTTAGCGCTTTGTTTTCTTTTTTCTAACAGTGTTCTGTTTGTTATACCTAGGTATGTACTTAAACCATTAATCTGTGTGTTGTGTGAATAATTGATTTTATTGCTTTGAAAAAATATCATTCGATCTCGAATTATTTTCAATTTCAGGTCGTTGAATTATTCGACGCTGAACAATATTTGACGAGTAGAGCTACTGTAACTCACGTCCTATGTACCTCTGCTTCCGACGACTCAATTTTATCTGGATCTTCTGTTTGAAACTTTAAACTAATTATTGGTTATTAATATATATAAATAAAATTAATAAATGGTATTGTATTTTTAATTTATACATACGTCTCGGGCTGGGATTAATATTGTTTTATAGCACAAGGATTATCAAAATACAAATATACGAATCACCGTTTTATTAGTTCTAGCGTTTAATTAAATATATATATATTATACAAAGATTTATTAAATGCTGAGTTTTATAAATGAGAGCAAATGTATCCTATAGTCTATTGTAAATATATCCGTAGATATAGGAATAAGATTGCGTTACCATTTTCATAATTCCGCTTATTTACTACACAATTCGATTTGAATTACGTTCTTTTCTTAAAAAGAATGCAGAGGTGAGTTCTTTATGCAAAAAGAACGTAATTTAAAAAGAAATCATGTGATAAAATATTGACATGATTAGCTGCCCTCCAACCAATCCTAGTTCATGTTTAATGAGCTGAATCATTTATTTCTAAGCTTTAAATCGAAAGAATGCGCCTATGGTGGCCCTAAAATTATATTCATTTTTGTAATTCTTTAATAATATTTAAACTGTGATGATTTTCAATTTAATCAACATCGTACATCAATTCGCATGGTATGTTTTCTCATTTGTGTGTATATATCGAGTTTAGTTTCAGTTTTAGATAAGATAATTTATGTTGAGGTAGGTTAGCACGAGTTTGCATTGCAAAATGCAAATGTTTCTGGAGCAAAAAAGACGTAGAAATCGCACAGTACCACTGGGTTAAAGTTCATATCGTGCAATAGTCGACGGAGTTTGATTATCGGTAAAATAATAAAAGCTTATTTAATGTTGAAACAAACAACATAATGCGCGTCGTCGTCGTCATAGTACATAAAATCGGACACACTTAACCTTTTGTGTCATGTTTTTCTTGGTAATTATATCTTAACAACGTACATACATATGTCTTTGTTAAACGAACGCATTGCACTTTCAATGGAAATACATCTGATTCATTCATTCCTACATAGTAAATTATTTATTCGTATTACGTAATTTGCAATCATATCTAGTTGATAATAATCATCTCATGTATGTACATATGTGAGTCCGAAAAAGAAACGGATACTTTTTGGGAGATGGCGCTAGCAAATGCAAATGAAATACAGTTGACAATACACATTATAATACATTTGTACTTATTCAATGAATTGTTTAGTTTCGATAGAATATGGATACAGGATAGTACAACTAGTACCTACCTAGTGAGTGACATGTATTGCTACTGCTAGTGTGCGAATGGCAACTGGAACTGGGATCGATGTTTCTCGACCAGGAAACGGTCACGGGCCAGGCACAGGCACTGGTACCGGAAGTGCTAGCACCCTGCCCGACAAAGTGGCGCAAATCTACTATACCCTTGGTCTATTCTGCAGTACTTATCCCACCACAATCATTACACTTGCTATATCTGTTGTATTGTTTTGCTGGTAATACGAACCAGACTCATTTATTCATTTATGTCTGTAGTGTCACATTCTATATCATTTTATAGTTATCCGTTGGTAAACTTACCCTTACCGGGCAACTTACCACTTCAAGTAACAGGACCAAATGTTTCCCAAACAGTAGCAACTGGCTTACCAGATGAACCATGGTGCTACGTGCAACAAATTGTATTGCGGACTGCCGTCGTTCCTTGGAGCGCCGGATTGGTATTGGCTGATGCCTTCCGGGCTCCCATGTACGAAGTCTTTAAATTGTTAGAAGTTGTACGAAATTATCAACAAGATACTAAGTATAAATCATTCATTAAATATATATATATATATATATATATATATATATATATATATATATATATAACGTATATAGTAGTAATAATAATAATAATTATTATTTTAGAACATTGTCACATTTATGTTTGCACGTCGAGGCTGTGAAACGAAACGAAAACCAAAAAGATGAATCCGTTTTGCCCGAATACAGTTGTTTAATTTTGTCACCTGCCAATTTTTGGCAACAAAATATACAACAATTTAATCAAGACACACATTTACTGACGACAATTTTTAATCATCAAGTATGTAATATATGTGCATAATAGATTAAATAATATATATATATATATATATATATATATATTTAATGTGTTTATAATTTGGTTGTAGAATATTCAAAAGGGAAAAATATCTTTAGCCGAAATACTATTCGGAATGAACATGAAAGATACGGGAATCAAGCGTTATCCCTTGCGGAATCGCCAGAGAATTTTGCAGTATGCAATCACATTGGTTTTCAAGCAGTATGATGAAACGTGCGTTTGGTGTTTGCAATATATGGGTGGGTACTAAACTAACCCATTTATGATTTTATTATAGATTCATATCTGGATTGAAACAAAAGCTTGCGAGCATCTATCCGCTATATCAGACCAATTATGATTCAGTGACGACAACCGATACTAACCACAATCATATTCTTTACATTTATTATCCGGGCGTTTTTAACTACGTAGAATTCGTGCCACTAGCCGTCACATTTTTAATATTATTCTTCTACATATATTTCTCGGTACGAAAGATCGAAGTAATCAAGTCAAAAGTCGGCATTGCGTTTGCAGCAGTCATAACTGTACTCGGCAGTTTATCAATGAGCGTGGGTCTGTGTTTCTTTTTCGGATTGACTTTATCAATGCAAGGCAAAGAGATCTTTCCGTATTTGGTCATTTTGGTCGGTTTAGAAAACGTTCTCGTCCTAACGAAATCGGTTGTGTCTACGCCGCAACATTTAGACGTGAAAATCCGGGTGGCGCAAGGACTCAGCAAAGAGGGATGGTCTATAACGAAAAATATTCTCGTCGAAATAACGATCTTAACGATAGGCTTAGCCACTTTTGTACCAATGATACAGGAGTTTTGTATTTTTGCCATAACAGGACTTATCTCAGATTTCTTTTTGCAAATGTTTTTCTTCTCAACCATCCTCGGCATTGATATCCATCGCATGGAGATTACAGCTGAAAAGACACACATCAGCTTCCGAAACTCGCTGTACCAAACACATAATCTGTACGATAAAGTGGTGGCTGGTTTTACGCCTCGCACGGGCTTGAATCGTTCGAAATCGCATCCCAGACTGAGCACAAATGTCATTGCGGCACAAGCGAGTGCGGTACAAGAAAAAAAGATCCCGAAGCGATTGCGATTGGTGAACATCTGGGCGCGGACGCGCTTCTTTCAGAGGGCGTTTATGATCTGGATGGTTGTCTGGATTTCCATCATTGTCTACAACAGCGGAGTGATTGAACACTTCTTTGAAGTCGACACACAAACAACATCATCATCTGCAGCAGCTCAACATGTTTTAAATAGAAACGGAACAATGAAATCACATAAGCCATCATCGACTGTTGACTTACCTAAACACAACTTGGCTGATAATGAACAAATGAATTACGTCACACAGAAAACGATCTCTTCGGCAACAAATACGTATGCAGTACACAACACAACGGATGATTTGCTACGGTTGAAACATTCAGAGTTCGCATTCCGGCATAGACTATCAACGCAACACTGGCCTACAATCTTCGATAAATACAACATATCGTTGAGCGGTAGTTACATTGCGGTGCTACCTAATATCCGGATCTCACACGTGGTTAGTCCGGAACAAGCAGTTTTACTACGAAACGGAAATGAAAAGTATGCACAGCCTTTCCAATGGCAGGCTCTTGCCGCCGCTCTAGATCCCCTGGATTTCACGGAACTACAATCGAAGCATCCAAGTGGGATGGATCATGTCGATCAACCGTTCTATCCGAATTCTCCCATGGAGATCTTACTGGCGACAATTCTCTGTGTGATTAGCGTTGTGGTGCTCGCATATATGATGGTTGTGCTGTATCGGTGTGTTTGTACTCGTAATTATGCGGAATGGCGCGCTTCTTGGTCCAATGAACGAGCTGATGAACCCGTTGCACAAGTACCTATCATTTAGTAGAAACAATTTTACACCACATCTATCTATTTATATTAATGTAAATGTGTTCCTTCCATTAGCTGGTAATGGAAGCGGTGCCACTAGTTCTAGATGGGCATTGTCAAGAAATTGAGTGTCTTGTCACAGATGGGAGCAGTGTTGTTAGTTCATGTCTTGGAGGACAGTTGAAAATATGGGATGCAACAACGGGAGAACAGCTATCTAGCATCGATCGAAAACTGTATGTATCGATGAAATACTATTCTCTTTAGGTGCTTATTTTATCTTCTCTTCCCTTCCCACTACAGCTATTTCGGAGGAATTGAAAAAGCACCAGACTTATCCGTTGAATACGATGATTCCCTGCTATCGGATTACGAATCTGGGTCGCCGCCATCTCGTGACGAGAATACTATGTCGTTTCCCAGCCTGCAGAAGAAGATTAATACAAATTTCAGAGAACTAACATTGAAACCAGGGTGTGATGGTGTGCGGAATCGCTCGTTTGATTTTGGCGATCACTACCGGCAGCTATATCTAAGCCATGAGATGAACGAGAAACCGCAGATTTTTGAGTCGAATGCAACACGATGGCTGGTTAATCATACCTCGACGAATCTATTGCATAAGAAACGGACAAAGACTACTTCCGAAAGTAACCATGACAGACATTCGATTGGCGGTGGAAGCGAAGGAAAAGTGCCTCCGATCTGGTGCATTGATTATGTGGATAATCTGATTGTTTTGGGTTGTGCTAGCGGACGGTTAGAATTCTGGGAAGGTACCACGGGGAAATTGAAGGTATAAGCGACCAATGTTCTTTCTTCTAGTTAGTTAGTTTGTTTGTAATCACAACATAGAGGCAATATATATATATATATATATATATATATATATATATATATATATATATATATATATATATATATATATATATATATATATATATATTTGTTTAGTGTATATTTGATGATGGAAGTGGGATAGGCATCACGTCTTTGAAAACGGTAGGTAGCAGAGTGATCGTTGCGAAGCTGAATGGCTCTTTGGATTTCTTACAACTACAGTCTTATAATCAAGGCCGGCAAATTGATTGGGGGTTTACGTCAGCATATAGAAGAAGTGAGGGTGGTCTATTAATCATTAATCCTGAATTAGAAATTGAAATGGAAATGATTTTAGCGCATGTGAGAAGTGGCAGCACAGGGTCAATAGTGGACCCGCGCGAATACACCATGAATGGTGGTGTGGACAGCGGCTTCGAAGACTTGCGGTGCATCCGTTTGAGCACAACGAAAGCGCACCAGCAACCGATCACAGCCATCGACAGCGAAGGGGGCAGAGTTCTATCCGGCAGCCAGGACCACACGCTTAAAGTGTACCGACTAGAAGATGCAACGCCATTGTACACGCTGCACGGGCACTGCGGTCCCATCACCTGCCTATTCATCGACCGCGTGTCGCCAATGATGTCGGGCAGCGGCTCGCAGGACGGCCTGTTGTGTGTGTGGGACTTGTTGACGGGCGCTTGTATGTACAGTATACAAGCGCATGATGGCAGCGTTACTTCGTTAACGTATTCGGCGAGTTATGTTATCTCGCTTGGGACTGATGAGAGGCTTTGTGTTTGGGAACGATTCCAGGGTCATTTACTCAATACTATTAATGTGGTAAGTTTGTGGAAATTTGAAATGTTTTAGTTTGAAAAACATATATGTTCGTGTTCCAGAGCCATTCGTATGCTAGTGGTGTGCTGATGCTGACGCATAACCTGGTGGTGAGCGCTCGCCAAGGCAGTCTAGTGCTGCTCGATGTGCGGACGGGTGAGACGGTGCGCGTGGTCACGTTGGGACACCGGGACAGTTGTGTGTTTGTGAAGCAAATGCTTCTGTTGCGTGATGCGGTCGTATGTGATTATGGAGCGCAATTACGAATTGTGCGATTCCCGCTTATCACGCATAAATTTGAATAAGAAATTAAGTGCGTGTGTGTGTGTGCGTACGTACGTCCATCCGTACGTGCAATGTTCTAACAATAGATGCGTTCAGTTCATGTGATATAAATATAAATGGAAAACAATCGTGTCATTTTCTACCAGTAGCTAGCGTAATACGTCCTTGTTTTTATTCAGAAATTAATTTTAATTTCTAACATATTTCAATTTGCATCAATGATTTTATTGTTTTTATTTCATGTTTCAATCATTAAATATTTGCAGCATTTACTTATTATTATTTCTATATCTACAAGTATGTTTATAAATATATTTTTTTTACACATACATACAATAATAAATAGTGCTGCAGATAAATAACAATAACTAGTGCCTTGATCTTACTGCGTGCTATGAATGATTGTGAGATTTGAAACCAAATAAGCTTTAAATAAAAGTTGATCTAGGAAACTTATTTGTATAGTATAGGTAGTTTCATCGTCTTAATTTATTTATTTGACAACTTACTGCTATTTCATCCATCTAATGTAAGAAATGAATGAGCAATTTTTAATGAATAATGAAATCACTTTTATTCTATGTTGAAGTATTGCAATAAATTTTTACTTGTTTTATCATATTAATTCGTTGAATATTTATGATCTGATTAAATGAAATGAATCAAATTCTCTAATTAAATAATTGTTTGTGAAACAGTGAATAAGCATACATTATTATTTTAAGCGGAATATCTGAATTGCTTTTTTTTTAATTTTGCGACGAGAACTGCTTGTATAAAATTATTCGAGAATTTTCATAAATTTGAAACAACTTGTAATAATAGTTAATATAGCGAATTGAAAGTTTCAATTTGATTTTAATTGTTATAAAAAAGACAAACATAGTAAAGGGCATCTGCAGATATTAAAGTATTGTTGCTCAAGTAGAAAATTGACCACATCCGGGTTTTGAATATTTCGCAAACGACTTTTATCTAACAATGCAACACACAAATTTGTAAATTGGTACCTAATATAATTTATTTATAAACTACGTACGTATGTATCTCTCTTTGTCATACACGAAAATACGTATGATCACGTATGATTCTTATTTACCTACATAATAACAGTTAAAGGTGTTTTGACAGAAAACAATATGCAAGCAATAGATACTCATTTATAATGATAGGATGATTCGATATGGTGGGGTTCAATTGAAACATACCAAAACCACACAGCACACGTTTGTAGAAAGTTAAGTTGTCGAGCTGAAGAGAAAAAGAGTTTGATGCGACAGCCAGTTACAGTCAGACCAGTGCAGTGGTGGCAAAATGCACTCTTAAAATTCATATTCGGTTATTAAATGTTTAAACAAATTGGCACCAAGCACATAAAAAACAGTTTTTCGGTATTCGTGAGAAACTAAAATGATTAGGTACTCTACTATAATGCCACATTGATTCTCAGTTATTCTCGGTGCAATATCCAACACAAATATGTCTTCTGAGTAAGTAACTATTTCTATTTTATTTGTATATATGTATGAGTTTTAAATATATTTATTGTTATAGATATGTAAGTATGTACGTAGGCAGTTAGGTAGGTTTATCTTTGGTTGTAATATCGGTTTTATGTTAATTGCCTGTGTAGTACCTAATTTTACTATTGCTTTAACGTTTATATTTTTAATTAAAATATTTCAAACATTGTGATAGTGGCATAAACTTTTTTTTATCGCTATCAGATGTGGACAGCCTTGGGCATCATTGAATCGTTTCACCTCGTATGCCAAGTAAAAATTGTTGTATTTAAATTAGATATCTTTTTCTTAGCTCTGAAAAATAAATATATATATATATATATATATATATATATATATATATATATATATATATATAAATCAATGTATTTCATTATTGTCAATGATTCGGAATGAATAAACAACCAATTATTTAGTTAAAAATATCAATTAGCATTGTGTATGTATATGTATGATGGTCTTTATCTTGTTTTCTCTCGGACTCTTGGAGAATGCATTAATATGATATTTTTAATTTGTTTTTAACTTAATTTGGATAAGTATCTCAGTTCAAATTGCCTTAGAGGTGACTAGCTGTAAACATCAAACACGATTCGTTTTTGCTGCATTGTTGTGTGCATAACGATGACCTGGATTTTGTATAATTATTTATTATTGACATAACTATATATACATACATACATGTATGTAGTAATATATATATAAAGAAATTAAAAAAAAGAAATATTTGAATACGAAATTTAATTCTAGAAAATCTAAAACTATTGGGCATCCTGCTGAAATGAAAAAGAAATCATCGCTTTACACAGCGACTCCACAAATACTTGCAGTCTCAATAAAAAACGTATTGCTCCTTGGGTATGGAATGACACTGGGATTCCCAACAATAGTAATACCTACACTTCAAGGCCAACATCCAACTGAAACTTTGCTCCTTAATACAGATCAAATCTCTTGGATAAGTAAGTGTTGCAAGTGAAATGGAATTAATCGAATTAAAATAACAATTATTATTTATAAAGGTTCAATTAATTTAATATGTGTCCCACTGGGCTGTCTATTTTCTGGTATTGCAACGCAACCGTTGGGCAGGAAAAAATCAATGCAACTAATCAATTTGCCATTCTTAGCAGCATGGCTCTTATTTCATTTTGCTACAAGTGTTGACCATTTGTACATGGCATTATGTTTGACAGGATTGGGTGGTGGACTTTTAGAAGCACCAGTAAGTTATTTATGATACATTTGTGATTTATACATATATATATATATATATATATATATATATATATATATATATATATATATATATATATAATGTATATCTATTGTTCCTCCAGGTAATAACATACGTCGCCGAGATAACTCAGCCTCATCTACGCGGCATGTTATCCGCCACCAGTTCCATGACAATTATCTTCGGTGTATTTGTTCAATTTCTCTTTGGAACATTTCTATACTGGCGTACTGTCGCGTTAGTAAACCTAACAATCCCCGTTCTAGCTATAGTGTTACTATTCTTCGTGCCCGAAAGTCCGCACTGGCTGATCATGAAGAACCGGCATGAGGAAGCTAAGAAGAGCTTAGCATGGCTCAGAGGCTGGACTACTGTTGAAAACATCGACGCAGAATATAAAGAACTGTGCCATGCCCTCCTCTTTGGTCATCAATCTATTCAGAATGGTTCTGGCGAGAGCGATCAAAAGACGCATAAATTAAAAGTATTCCACATGTTCCTCACCAAAAGCTTCGCTGTGCCATACGTGTTGATTTGCTGCAGTTTCTTTCTGGGACACTTTTCCGGGATGACCACGCTGCAAACGTTCGCCGTGCCCATTTTCCAAACGCTCAAAGCGCCAATCGATAAATATTACGCGACGTTAATCTTAGGCATTGTAGAACTGCTAGGCTCTCTGGTGTGCGTTATTGCTGTTCATTACACTGGCAAAAGACCTTTAACGTTTATATCAACAATCGGAAGCGGTATTTGTTTCATCATTGTTGCTACGTACGCGCAACAGATCGATGTCACACAAATGCATATTGAACCCATCACAAATGTAATAGCTGACGCTGGCGGATTTCAATCGCACCTGCAATGGTTGCCCATGACATTTTTGATCGGGTCTGCGTTCATGTCCCATTTAGGTATACGGCTGCTTCCGTGGGTACTTATTGGTGAGGTGTTCGCACCGGAAGTCCGCTCGATTGCGTCCGGTTTATCTGGAGGGATGGGGTATATTTTCGGGTTTGCCGCTAACAAATTGTTTTTATCAATGATCTTTTACCTAACGTTACCTGGCACGTTTTGGTTGTACGGTTTCGTAAGTCTGCTTGGAACTGTGTTATTATATTTCTTTTTGCCGGAAACGGAAGGTAGAACACTCATCGATATCGAGCATCATTTTTCCGGCGTGAAACGGATTAAAAAGAGCGCGGGCGTTTATAAAAACAAAATTCCGAATGTGAATATAGAAATGGGCGAAATTAATCAAGGATTCGCGCCGAATGAAAATAGTGAAACGAAATTGTAACTATCATTTTTATAGATTTTAATTGTTGTTTAAGTTTTATTTGTATACATATGTATTTTAATCAATAAACAATTGCAGGACAATTATATAATTGATTTGATTTTACAACAATAAAAGTACCTGCCGGTTATTAGTTTGAAATATAAACGTTAAATGTCACTACTCATAAATAAATAAACAACAAAATTTTGAAAAATAGCAGCAGTTGGTTTTGAAATATGATGAAATATAAATAATATCATTCGTGATTTATTATATGTTTTAGTTTGAATCGACGATGGCCGAAGGAACAACGAAAGGCAGCGTTTCATCAGGTACATAGAATTATAAATCAGTTTTTAAGTGAAATATGAAATGAATAACCTTAATGTTCATTTCATTGATGTGTTAATTAATAACACCTACACAGATGTATTCGATGTGTTGCGATCTACAGTAGTAAAAATAGACCCAAAAGATCGTTTTTGCATTCTGTTATTCGACGAATTCGGATTAGATGTTGGCAGTTTAAAAAAGTCTCTGAACGAGAAGCCGACGCATGTCGTTTCGTTCTTCCTACGAGGCATTGAGACACCATGGAAACAACCGATATCGAATATATTTTGGCGCAGACAGGGACAAGGGCAACAATTAGCGGAGATGATCAAGTCCGTCGTCAACAATGTATTAAGAACCGGTCTGACTATTGTTGCATCAGTATCCGATCATTCGCAGTTAAATGTTGAAGCCATTGCTCATTTATGTAAACAAACGACGCAATCCAACACTGGACACAACAGTGAATCGTACATTGTCGCGTGCAACAAAATACACCACATTTACGACCCATGCAGACTATTAACGGCGGTGCGCAATAAATTGATTAAACACCGGCTAATGTTCGAAATGAACGGACACTGTAAGACAGCATCTTGGAGACATATAATCAAGATGTTTGCTGTGGACCGAGCCCGCGGACGGCCGCATCAACTCCCGAAACTGACCTATCAACACTTACATAGTGATTTAATGGATAAAAAAGTGACGTCACTGGGTGTTCAAGTCTTTAGTGAAACCGTTGCTACGGAAATCATTCGTTCTATTGCTATAGGTAAAAAAAATAAAATAAAATTTTAAATATATATATATATTTATTTATATATATTTATATATATATATATATATATATATATATATATATATATATATATATATATATATATATATATATATATATATATATATATATATATATATATATGCGCTCCCCACTTGGTGGGGGATGAGTTTGGTGGGTATTGATGCAATTGTTTATACAATACATATAATGGGTAATACATACATCTACTATCTATTTATAAATACATAATTTTAGGAAAAATTGAACCAGAGGCTCGCGATACCGCAGATCTACTATTATTTTACGATAAATTATTTGATTCTTGCAATGGTGTCATTACAAATGTGAAACCTTTGAGAAGCGCGTTGAAAGTGGGCAGTTCACACTTCCAACTGTGGAAAGAAGCCGAAATAATTCTCGATTCGCAGCGTTTCACTTATGTAGAGAACGGCCAGATTTTCCGTCCGATTTGCTTAGATAAATGGCTCGTTACGATAACCGGCATCTGCAATGTTTGGAAAACCGTTAAAAAGTATAAAATTAAACAAGTGATGACGCGGATTTTCAATCTAGATGTGCTGCATAACATGATGCAAATCATTCGTCTGGCGAATTCGATGCCGGCAGAAATTTATTGCGAACCGACTGATGGACATATTCTAGACCAAAGAGTCTTACGGCTCGTGATGGGAGAAAACGATGGATATTTTGAAGTGAAATAATTTACATTACTTCATTATACATTTTATAATTACCTGTATAATTATTTCTTAAATAATATAGATGTATTTGACATTTTTGCGTACCACAAACAACACAACACAATTAACATATATATATATATATATTCAAATCTAAGGTGAAGTGAGCATCGTAAAGAGCGTTTCGCGTTTGGTTCGGTTCGGTTCAAATCAAAAGAACGCACATTTCTTTGCACTCACTCACTTCACCAATAATTACATTTTTATTACCGGTAAATCATTTACCCAGCATCAGAGAGTAGGCCCAACATACTTTTCATTGTTGCAACAAAGCTAATTATTATACACAGAATAAAATATAGAAAATGAGCGATCCCAAGAATGAACTCAGCGAACAAGAAGCAGATTTATACGATCGACAAATTAGGTTATGGGGCTTAGAGTCTCAAAAGAAGTAAAATCTTGAAACAAAATCCATTGATTCGTCATGTAAAGTGATATTTTATTTACAGACTAAGAGCTGCGGATATCTTACTTATTGGCGCGAGAGCATTGGGTGCAGAAATCGCAAAAAATATTTTGCTGTCCGGCATCAAGTCACTGACCATTCTAGATGACGGTAAAGTAAGTAACGATGATTTGCTAACCAATTTCCTGTTGCCAAGAGAGTCGCTAAATAATAACGTGGCGCAATCCGTGCTGGAACGAGCACGGAATTTGAATCCTATGGTGCAAATCAGCGCGGATTCAGCCAGTGTAGAAGATAAAGACGCTACGTTTTATAAAAAGTTTACACTCATTGTTGCAACGCAATTATCTGCCGAGCAACTCATCACAATCAATCAAATATGCCGGCAGAACGATACACAGTTTATCTGTGGTGATGTGTTTGGTTTATTTGGTTACACCTTTTCCGATCTTCAAATTCACGAATTTTATGAGTAAGTATGGGTAGTAGTAGCAATAGCAATTTAAGCGTTTGGAAATATGTATGATTTATTAAGGGATGTAAAACAATTTGTACCGAATAACAAACGTAAAATATCTGGTAAACCAGAGAAGGCTGAACAAAAAACGGTGCGTGTTGTTAAGAATGTTACTTATGTTCCGCTACAAGATGCACTTGGTGTTGATTGGTCAGCAGAAGAACTAAAGAAAGTTACCAAGTTATCAACATTGTATTTTCTAGTTCGAGGTAGATCGATCATTTATTGGTAAATACATTTACTACATATTTACATGTGGAAATTGTTATTATTAGTTATGCTGAAATTCCGCGATATTCACAAACGAGACGTACTTGTGGAGGATAAAGATTTCGATATTGAAAAATTAAAAGAAATAAGGGATAAATTACTTAGATCTTTGGCCTTACCGACGGACAAACTGCCAGATGAAATGCTTGAGCTGGTGTTTGGTCAAGTGGTGCCGGTGTGCGCGATTGTCGGTGGCATTTTGTCGCAGGAAGTTATCAAAGCCGTTTCTCACAACGAACAACCGATTAACAACATGTTCTTTTTCGATCCGAATCATTTCAGTGGCAAAATTGAATGCGTCGGTTGTTAATTCATAATAGCATCTTAATAAGCAGCAACATATTTTTCTATTTGTTATTCATACTCTGTATTCGTTTGCAAATAAATATGCTAAAATATACTATTTATGTATAAAACAAAAACGACCATTGTCTGGATATGGTTTAAAATATACATACACACATTCTTCTGATTTTTGGAATCATATGTAGAAAATTCAATCATTGCATAGACATCCTAACCTTTTAGGATCAACATTTATTTCCCCATTTTCTAAGAGTCCTAATAATAATGAGTTTACCGTCCTTTTAATAAAGTTCCTCGTAAAAACCCATGCATGGATGGATGGCCCGTAATCAAATGAACATTTATTCTCTACGCCGTTGGTTACTGCGCAACTAAACAAATTCTTTTGTTTGTAACATTCAAATCCCGCCGCACCCCCAATTTCAAGATGATTTCCTAACCTGTAATGTACTACTACTACACACTTATTATTTGGGTATTATACATATATTCTATAATATAACAACCACCAATAAATAATATGATGTCTATGCAATATATAGAAACTGTTGTTGCAATAGCCATCGGAGTTTTAACGGCTGTATTTGTTGGTGCACTATTTGTATTAGTAGTGATCTGTCGCAGACAACGTTTATATTACAAGAAGACGAACGTATGCGAGAAACTAGATGATATAAGACCCGATGTCTTGTTGATCGAACCCGATAAAGAAGTAGAGCTAGGCGAAGTGCGTTTGAATGCTGAATTAGAACAGATCCTTGCGGACGAGCAATGGATTGATGATGCGACGGGACTTGTGCCGCACTGTATTGCATTGTTGAAAATTTGCCATTTGCTCACTGAACGATTGACAGGTTTTGCAATGGGCCCGTTGCAGTCTAGTACAACGAGTCACCAAATTGGAGAAGTAAGAACAGTTCAGTTTTCGTACGGTAAGTAAATATTGCCTGTGTTTCTATGTTGTAGTACATATTACAGATTGCACGTAAGATATCTGTGCGTGTTGATGATGTGGTGCGCAGCATGTACCCACCGTTAGATCCGCGGCTGTTGGAGGCGCGGGCCGCCGCGCTTACGCTGGCGGTCACGCACTTGGCGCTTATTGCGCGCTACGAATGCGGTCAACGTGCGAAGACGTTGCCGGTCATAGATAAAGCCCTCATGGAAATGGACACACATTTACTTGTATGTAAAACATTATTTCATCATCAATTGATTGTTTTTAAATGATATATTATTATGTATAGGTACTTCGGGAAGCGTCCCTGTCGCAAGAGGCAATGTCTAGGATTCAAAATGTAATTGTACCTTCGAATACTTCCTTGCTTTAATTAACAAGTAATATAAATAGTGATAATTAAGTACCTAAATTTATATATTTTATATAATAAATCACATACGTACATATATTTATGTATGTACTCACACAACACAAAAAAGATTTGTGTGTGTGCAATATATTTTCTATATATATAATATCTATTTAGTTTATATTAATTAGTTAATTAATTAATAATAATAAAACTCAACTATACTGAAACATTTATTAATTATAAGGTATGCTGCAATTTGCGTTAAAAGTGCATTTCACGATTTGTAAGTTTTGTTTTACCCATTCATCAATTAAAATAAACAAATATAACATAAAAAATGCAATTTGCAATTCTTTAATACGTATTAAATAAATGAAAGCAAATTTGATGTAAACAGAGCATACTGTCAACATGGGTTAGTTAACACAGATAGAGGATCTCGTCAGAAGTGGTCTGGATAGGAGAACGCTACGCTATATTACGTTACGTTAAATAATAATTTAAATAAATTGATTTAAGTGCTGTAAACACACACACATCATTTTGTAATGATTACTTGCGTTGCGCGGCAACAACGGCTGCAGCATTATCTTTAACGATTTTACTCTTTAGATGATCCTTGTACTTGAGGATGCCGCCCTGCCACTTGGTAACGGTGCCCTTCTCACACACCCAGATCTCCTCGGCCACCTGCGAAATCAGCCGGAAGTCGTGGCTGACAAGCACCATGCCGCCGTCAAACTCGTTGATGGCGTCCGCGAGCGCGTCAATCGTCTCCATGTCCAAGTGATTCGTAGGTTCGTCAAGGAGCAGCAGATGCGGCGTCTGCCAGGCCAACCATGCAAACACAACACGACAGCGTTGTCCATCGGATAACTGACGAATCGGACACACTTGTTGTCTGCCCGTCAATCCGTATCTACCAATAATTTTCCGCATTTCCTCGCGCTCCGTTACTGCCGGGAAAGCGCGCATCATGTAGTCCAACGGGGTCACGTCCAAGTCGAGTAACTCGTGCAAATGTTGATGATACCGTGCGATGCGCAAGTGCGAGTTTTTACGAATCATCCCTTCGGTGGGATGCAAATCTCCGTAGAGTAACTTGAGCAGGGTACTCTTGCCGGCTCCGTTGGGCCCCACCAAGGCTAATCTCGTGTCCAGATCAATGCCAAACTCAAGATTCTTATAGATATAAGGCGTGGTGTCCGTATATCGAAACGACACATTCTGCACCATGATAACCGGTGGCGGAATCGTGCCGCAACTTGGGAAATAGAAGTTGACAATCTTATCGCTGACGACCTTCTCGGTGAGCCCTTGCGCGACCATCTTCGCCAGTGTCTTCTCCTTGGACTGCGCCTGCCGGGCGAGCTTCGCCGAACCGTGACCGAAACGTGCGATGTAGTTCTTCATGTGGTTGATTTGATCTTGTTCCCAGTTGTACTGTTTCGTCTGATTCTCCAGCAGCTCCATCCGTGTCCGACCGAACGCATCATAGTTACCCGTGTAGTATTTCAGACGCTTCTTATTCACGTGAATGATGTTTGTGCAGATACCGTTGAGGAAATCTTGCGAATGCGAAATGATCACTAGTATACGTTTGTAAGTTTTTAATTCTTCTTCTAGCCACACACAAGCATCCAAATCCAAATGATTTGTCGGCTCGTCCAATAGTAACAAATGCGGTTTGACATACAAAGCTCGAGCGAGCGCGATTCTCATCCGCCAACCGCCGCTAAAGTCCTTGGTCTTTTTGATCTGCATTTCTTTATCGAAACCGAGACCGTGCAGGATAGCGGCGGCGCGCGCTTCGGCCGTGTCCGCGCTCATATCGTCCAAACGCTCGTAAATGTCCATCAGTTGCTCTTGGGCCTCGTCGTCTTCTTGACTGATCAGTGCCTCTGCCATTTTCTCTAACCGTACTCGTTCCTCGTCCACCTCCATCACGCACTGAAGGGCACTTTTGTCCGAAGCGGGCATCTCGCGAGTCAAATGGAATATGTCAATGTGCTCAGGTATGGGAACTTCGCGGTTGCCAAGCACGGCCAGCAGTGTCGACTTGCCGCTGCCGTTGAGACCGAGTAGTCCGTAGCGTCGGCCGCAATTCAACTCGAGCAACGCATCCTGCAGCAGTTCACAGCCGTGAAAGGTGATGGAGAAGTTGGCGATTTTCACGTCGCGTGACTTCGGGTGCACTGCCAACGAGCCGGTGCACGCGCGTGCTTCAGCGTTCAGTTTCGCGTCCGCCTCCAGTTTCAAGCATAACGCCTCTGTCAACACCAATATCAACAAATATAGTATATTTCACTCTCTATCGTTAAAGTGGCTGGGTACAAACTTACCTTCGGCACTGATTTCTATTGAGCCATTTACAGTGCTGGTGCCATTTGTAGTTCCTTTATTTGAGGGCGTAGGACTCGGTTCTTTGTCATCATTTTTTGTTGGAATTTTTTTACCAGCCTGTCTGGCTTTCGCAGCGTCTTTCTTGCGCTGCTGTTCACGCTTCTTTGCATCTGAAGGCATTGCGATCAATCTATCTTTAAAAACGCAATCACTTTATTACCCTACGAACACTCAATATGCTATGGTTACTGTGATAAAAAAAAAAAAAAAAACTTTCAAATTTATAATGATTAAAAAAAAAACCACCGTAATGTGGATGAATGAATACAATAAAAAGAGGTTATAATAAAATTATATCGTGTCAGCAGGCATTCATAATAATTGAACATATTACATATGGCAGAACAAAGCTTTCTCATTAGCAATCTGCATGCAAAATGATTAGAGTAGTTGTTTATTTTAATTATTTATACATAAAATATGCAAGGTCAAACAATAAATTGAAATCGCGTGTGTCCATTACAATCAAATTAATTTCTTTTTGCTATAAATCACTGGTAAGCTATGACGAATTAGAAATTACAATTTTCGGTCGTTGATATTGAAGATTTACCTGAATTATCACAAAAATATTTAAAGCGGCTATGAATACAGTTCACGTGTATTCACTGTTGGCCGTCAAAGGACTTCAATATTTGCCACTAGGTGGAACATGCGCATACAACACCAAACTACAAAAAAATGTCCATGATTTAAAATAGTTTTCCGGTTAATATTTATTATTTAATACAACAAAGAATACGCCTTAATAATAAAAGCTCCTAATATTATTATACAATTTGAGAAAAATAAAAAGAAACCAAGTATATAATAAATAGTAAAAATTATTTGCTGGGACTGTGTCGCGTAAGACGTTTCAATTTAAATGTTTTACGACGATTTAAAACAGCGTGTTTGGACGCAAACTGTTCCAAAGGCACCACGTGTCCCATAGCATTTGGTCGCAGAGTGTCCGTGCTGTGCTCCTCGGCATCGCTAGAAACAATTAAATATCACACATTTGTAAGACAACATGATTAAACAATGACAAAATTACAATCCAACTATTGGAAATGTTGAATGTTTCTAGCACCTTTGAGAGGAGGACACATTCGCTTTCTTCGGACGTCCCCGTCTGCGTCGATCTTCTACAGTCTCTTCTGATTGAGCCTTAATGCAAATATAATTATATTAATTAATAAAATAACTGTTTGGTCATAGACGTACTAAATCTGTAACTGCTGTTGCTGCTGTTGAATTTTCTTCGCTTATCTTCGATAAATCAGTTCGTAAAGGTAGAATAGAAGTTCTCGTAGATTTTCGTCTACCTCTGGGAGTAGCCGTTGTTGCATCTTCTTGTAGCAATGTAGGAGACAATGAACGATGTCGCAACATCATTTCTTTCTCAGTTAACCGTTGTACTTCAACAACAGGGACACTTACCACACTTGATGCATCACTTGTATCTGTATCCTAAAATGATGAATCACCCATGAATGGATGAGTAAAAGAAATAAAATAATCAATTATTACTTGTGAATTGACTCGTCTACTTCGACGAGCTCTTGTCGGAGTCGTAATAACTTGCTGGGCTAGTGTAAACGATTTCCTTCGTGGTTTGCTACTGCTACCACCCACGCTCACCGTATCTTTCACCGGCGACTGGTCGTCTGCCAGTTCTGGACCCCTTTTTCGTTTGGGAGTAGTGGGTATGGATTCTACAGATTCTGGTCCAGTTGATTGATGAAGTTGTTTATTGCGTAATCGAACTGAAGTTCGTGTAGCCACAGAGCTCTGTGTATCTACACTCGATGCCGGCGACGTAGATCTACGATGCCTTTCTTCCAAGTCTGGATCACCGGTGAAACTGGTTTTTGTGTCTAATAAATTGATTGGATTCATCTGGCCCATTGTAGGGCCACGTATAATTTCAGCAGCTTCTAGTTTTTTCATCTCTTGTAATTCCATCGATTTTTTCATTATCTGAAGTTGTCGGCGTGTCATACGGTGTGTTGCAGAATATTCCTCGATCTTTTCGGGGATGACGTCCAAACCACTCTTCGGTTCGACTTCAGTTTGTTTCATGATGACGTCCGATTGGGCGCTCTTGGATCTACCATGTTTTTTTGAAGTATCTGGCTCTATCGAAGACGCACGTTGATGGCGAATCGTTTTCGGTTCGGATTTCATTGATTTGAAACTGTCCAAGTCCACTGAAGCAGCTCTTTGTTTGCGTTTGGTTCGTTTTTCTTCTTCGATCACCGGTAAATTCGCTACCATCACCGATGATGCGCGTGTAGTTCTTGTAGTTGTTTCTTCATCAACACTTGTACTTCTTTTTCTGCTGGACGTTCGCGTCCCTCGTTTTTTATTTGCGTCCACTTCAACATCAAGTTGTTCTTTACTTTGTTTTGAACGAGTTTCTTTTCTTTCCTTTTCTTCCTCAATTTCACCATCGTGTATTTCTTCTGGATTTAAGATCTCTGTTGAACATACGGACACCTGTTTTGCATTGAATTTTATTCCTGAAGTAATATTCATTGCGAGTACGTTTCTGTGTTCCATTCGACTTTCTTCTAATTCGCCATTCTGGTTTTCTTCTACTGTCTGAATTTCTTCTTTGTTTGATACCTGACTTGCACCAGAATTAACATTTCTTTTTAATAGTACTTTCGTTTCTTCCAATTGAATTTCTTGTATTTGAACCTTTTGATTTTCTTCGATTTCCTGAATGTCTTCGACTTGTTCTTCTTTTGATATGATTGTTGTGTTGGAAATAATATTTTTTTCTAGAACGTTCGTTTCTTCCATTTGAGTTTCTTCGACTTGTTCATCTTTTGATATCGTTGTTATATTGGAAAACATATTTTTATTCAGAACGTTCGTTTCATCCATTTGAGTTTCTTGTAATTTAACCTCCTGGTTTTCATTTATTGCCTGTACTTCTTCAACTACGTCTTCTTTTAATATCTCTGGACTATATTCGACCATCTGCTCGAACTCATTCGATGAGTCTTGATTTTTTTCAAATTCCGCTTGTATTACTTCGTCGTTGTCTACAATCTCCACTGATTCAATATCACCTTGCACTGGAATTTCTTCAAAACATTGCTCTACTTCCATTTCGGATGCATCTGTATTTTCTTTCGAGTCCTCATCACTGGTCGATGGTATCTCGATAATATCCGAGGATCTCGAAGAAGCGTCTTCGTTGCTGTCTTCGACAAGTTCATCAATCTCCTCTTCTTCTTCCTCATTGTTTTCTTCATCAGAGACTTTTTCTTCACTATCGCGACTCGTGTCATTTTGATCGGATACCTTTTCCTCTTCGCTCGACTCAAGTTCATCATTGCTTTCTATTTGTTGGTTTGATAATTCTTCCACTTGTTCTAGATCTGAGGAACGGTTAGATAAGATGTTCATGTGATTTATTTCATCTTCATCTCTATTTGATAACAATTCTTCTACATCTGATTCCTGCGGTTCTTGTTCTTCACCGACGTCTTGATTCGATAACAATTCTTCATCATCTGATTCTTCCTCGGGTTCAAAATCTAATTGTTCCACTTGGTTTTCATCGCGGTGCGGTTTTGTTTCAACTTCATAGACATCAGCTTGTACATCAGTTAGATCTTTGATTATAAACGAAGTCAAACTAGCTTCGGTTGCATCTGACGGTGCACAAATATTTTCAATCTCCACCAAAGGTCCGTCATCTGGTGCAATTACTATTTCCACTTCCATTTGTCCCACTGCATCTTCTTCTAAGTGATCCTCTTGTGTTGTATCATTTTCTGTGAAACTTGATTCGTCAGTGATGCTCGGTATATCTTCAAATACACTCGTTTCAGATAATTTAGGCTCTTCTGGATGCAGCGAAACATTATCTAGATTTTCGTCTTCTTGCTGTTCAGATTCGATGAATACAGATGAGTTCTTGGAATCGGACAGGGATGAGGAACTATATCTATTTGGCGGCGTACATCGTTTGATGAAACTGTCTTCCACGAAATCACTATCAACTGATAGGACAGGTTCTGGCATCATTGAAGCATTATCTGCCTCCATTTCTGTGATGGATGTAACGGTTGACTTTGAGGATTGTTCATTGTGAACATGTTTTATAATTTGCGCCGTCGACTTTGGATCTCTTTCGCTGCTGAAGACATTCTTCGAATGATGCGAACATTTGTCCACAATCTTTTCTATTTTATTGTCAATTGTTTTCTCTGCAACCGACGTCGTACGCTTCGAATAGGAAACTTCAACACCAACAGTTTTTGTATTGGATGATAAATTAGCGATTGATAATCTAGTGTGAATTCGAGGGGGAGTTGCAATGACTTGTTGTTTAGCGATTGTGTTTTGTTCGAGAACTTGTCGTGTTAAGGATCGTCTACCGCCGACTTTAGGAAATGTATCTGTTTTTCTTGGAGATGGAAGTTCAAGTGCGGATTTTGTTGTTACTATTACGTCTTTCGAAGTTTGTAAAAGATCTGAGGCGTCTGCGGCATTTGATTTGTAACTACGGCGAGATTTAACACTAGTATCAGACATTTTTCGCTTTAAAGATTTCCGCTGCACAGAATCATTACTTAACAACTCCCGTTGTATATCAATATCCGCCGCTATATCAATATTTGTATTCGTGACGTTAGAATCCGAAAACGACGTGTTTGGGGAGTAGAATTGATCTTCGATGGAGCGAGAACTGTTTTTTGAATCAATCTCGATTGATTTCTCTGCTGATTCCACCTGAATGGATATATCAATTTCCATGTTCTCACCGGACTGAGATGTGTTCTTGTTTTCTTCAAAATGAACTGCTGGTCTTGGCGTACGCTGGATCGGTTTTCTTGGTGATACACCCAACGATGATTGCCGTCGTGGCACCGAACCGAGAATATTTAGACTAGTAGAGTTGACAATATTCGCTATATTCTTATCAAACGGTACAACATCATCATTTGACGAATCATCCAACAACAATTCCGGTGTTGTCGACGTGCCGCGTTGCGACTGTCGATCCGGTGATTGAGAAGTGCGAAGCAAAGAACGAACTTTAAGAATACTGGGCGGCGTTCCGACACCGAAGTCACACAAAACATCGACTTGCGAAGCTGATCGATATGATTTTCGTTTGACTACAGGAGTATCCAACAATGAGACAGAATCATAGCAGGATAATCGTTTGCGGAATTGATCCAGAATCTCAGTGCGATCAGCGGCAGAGCGCAACGATTGTCTGGGGCTCAGTTTCATCCTCTTCGCCGGGGTACTATCACACTTGGAAATGTCCAAAGGGTAGTTTATAGATGGGTAAATGACTGGTGTTGCGTTCCTAATTAAATTATTTATAATAAATGCGCACTTTATTTGCAATTTTAAATAAATGTTCTATGCAATTTGTAAACATATAAGCAAAATTCTAACCTCGACAAAATGATGTTAACAATATAATTATTATAATGTATGTGCATTAGTTAAATGAATTGATGATTTAATTCATTTGCAAGTAAATGCATCGTTATAAGTATGTATGACGTAACTAAACGATTATGAACAAATTGATGTTTGTGTCCTTGGACAAAATAAACTAAACCATATAATAATTTAAAAAACTTACACCTATATTATTTTTATATATATATATATGTATATATATATATATATATATATATATATATATATATATATAATATAATATATATATATATATATATAATATATATATATATATATATATATATATATATATATATATATATATATATATATATATAAAATTCGGTTTATTTTTATTGATATATGTAAAATTTGGAAAACGAAACGTAGACATGATTTCTTTACGAAACAAAACAAACACAAAAAACACATACAAAAATAATAACATATATACAATTTTTATAACTTATAATGTTTGTTTTGAAAATAAAAAAATATACAGCTCTGAGGAAGGTCGAATCTCGACCGAAACGTTAGCACAAATGGAAAATTGAATTTTACTAATCCGGCATTATCCATCTTCCGATGAACCATCCTGATTTATATATATATATATATATATAAATAGAAAATAAATGCGTATGCAAATAATTTAAAAAAAAAAAACTCTATTCGTATACAGATATAAATCATAAAAAAAAACAGTCTTACCGAATAACTTTTGCCATAACCATTTTCGGTGTTGAAATGAACGGAGTTTCATCAAATTTATCACGATTCTCGTTCATCCAGGTCTCTCTAGCTTTTTGCAGACTTGCTTCAATGATGGTAGATTTATATTTCGCCTGTTCTTTGGAGTCATGTACAAAAACAGACATGGGCGTTGGACGCACAACTAAAACGCACAATGATGAGTACGAATAGATGAACACTGCATAGAAATAAAAATAATGCACCTGTTTTTTTGCATTCGATGACTTTGTTCTTTTTACAAAATGCCATCAAGCTCTGCGTGACACCTGGAAGTGTCTTTTTAAAGCCTGCAATTACTTGATTCCGGAAATGTGTCTCTTGCTGTCCCAACAATCCTTGTTTTGTAATATCGTTGCCGTTGATCTTATCATTGACTCCAAATGCTTCTAAATACCGATCGCGTTGTAGATAATATACAACTAATAAGTTTTGGTCGTCGTCATTTAAATGCGCATTTAAAAAGCGTACAAACTCCGACTCTTCCACATCACACAACGGCAACTGAACAACTGAGAACAGCTGTTTGGTTTTCTCACAAACTATGATTGATGGGTAAAATGAGTTATTATTATAATTATTATCTATATACAAATATACCTTCGAAAAAATGTTTCAAAAGCTCCTTTTCATTGCAAGCCGTTCGGTTTTGTCGCTGGAAATGAAACGCTTCTTGCAACATATCATTTACAATGAATAACGTAACGATGATACAAACATCTTGTAAATGAGTGACCGGAGGCTTTCGAACTTGCTGGTATAAAAGAGCGTGTTGATGTTGGCCCTGTATTAAAAGCGACCGGAGCACTGTTCTGTGATGCCACGGTTTCAAGTCTTCACAATACACCGACGGATCCAGCAACTGTGCCATTGCAGTCTGCAATCAATTCAAATCAAATGCATTAATTAAAGACCTTGGAAATAAAATCATACTACGCTTGGTTCTTTACCGAAAAGTCACCGTGATCTAATTGCCAAAATGCTTGCGTTATTTTTATTATGCTCGGACTCAAACGAAACACGGCCGGGAATTTAATCAAATGCGTAATTATCGGTTTATATCTATAAAATAATAATAATAGAAACATAAATGATTTAGGTGTAGTGCAATTCATTTTACCTGCTCTGATCTAAACTCATTGCCAGGTCTAAGAACACATAAATAAATAAACAATGCTTGTGAACAATATCTATGTCTTCGATTAGATAAGTTCGCAACAACGCTTGCAGAGATGGTGGTGGATATAAACCGCTGCCACCATCAGTTTGCCAGTGTCTAGATAGTAGGAAAAAGAGTATTATTTCGTAGATAATGGATGTACATGTAATAATTACTTGCGCAATGCTTGTCCCCCGCATTCTAAATCAATTAGATTATCGACAAACAACAAATCACAACTGCTACGATTCGAGTCACACGGACTAGCCGTTCGTAATTCGTACAATTCAGAACGTCTGCATTGATAGAATCGCTCCAAACTATCTGCCGGATACGGAGCGCTGATTCGTTCGGATTCATCTGGCCTGGGGTACATGGATAGGGGGCACTCGGGTAGCAATCCTACATTCAACAGCCACTGTACCACTTCCAAGTACACAGAAATCATTTCTAATGCGTTCCACTGGTACTGGATGTCGGATATATCTAATTAGAAACAACAACAACAATGATATTACTTCCACTCTGCGAAACATGTATTATCAGCAATTACCTTCCGTCGATAAAAACATAGTGCAATCACTTACGGCTGTTCTGAAAAGTGTGTTAAGATGCTTCAACTGACACGCACAATGATTCAACTGAACTAACGCGTTTGCATCCAATCTCAAACCGGAGTAATCAAAGAGTGGCACACCTAGGCAAATTCATTATTCATTAGATCCATCCGCACTACACTGGTTTCGCAAACATTTTCGACTCACATAATTTATTCGCATTGAATTTTAACGTATTCGCACGCTGCCAGGCCCAATTTAATAAAAAGTCTAACGTGCAACCAACACTCGATTGACTGCCATTTGACCATTGTTGAGCGCAACAGCATAACCAATTGATCAATTGGTGTTCTAGCGCAACGCTCAAAATCATTTCTCGTTGGATCGGCTTCAAGAGCAAGATAGAATATAATATAATAGAATATATACATGTCTGAATGTATGTATACATGTCTCAAACATACCAAAGGTGTATTTATATTATACGACACATCAGTGTACAGAGGCGCAAGCCCTAACGCAATACATTGATGGAAAATATCACTGGGGCGCAGAAGACACAAAGGTCCCGCTTGTTCAATGCATAAAAGTAAATGGCGTTGAGCACCATGGCTCTCAAACCAGATTAGATCTTCTTTTCGGATAGAAATACATTCTAAATAGATAATATATATATATATACACATAGTTTTAAAATAATAATTTCAATAAAACCTACTGAAAGCTAGAGCAGAAGGGAAATAATGCTCCTCAAGGCGTTGAGCACAAATAAACTGATTAATAGTGGCCGCATCTAATCTAGCGTCTAACAAATCCGAATCACAATCCGACGCGGGTCGAAATAACGCCGTAAGAGACACGTGACCCATGTAACTTCCACATTCATCTATTCTTGGTGTACCTAACGAAAACAACACAAACACATGTAGTAGGTAACCAGCAATTCCAGATCGGATTGCGAGTAAACATACTTGGCATTTGCTCTTTGTACCACTGATTCAAGTCAAACAAACATAAAAACGTATCGCGCGCCCCATTTGCATCCCACACCGTCCAAATGACCACGCAAACAGCTAGATTCTCCTCGTGCACGTCTTGCATTGAGGTACAGTGTTTGTTTAAGATTCCTTTCGTATGGGACCGCAACGAAATGCATCTACCACCCGTCGGCTTACAGATGTTTGTGCCCGGTATCGCACTTAAATCCGTTTGGAACCGCACCGAACAAGAAATTAACTCCTAAATCATTCGTATAAATCAAGATGCAATGATTATAACAAAAACAAACAAAATGTTTCCTAAATTGTCAGACTAGACGTACCTGATACAAATAGCCGTAATCATCTAAGTAATCTTTAGTATTATAAGCTAGCGCATACATGACAGCAACTGGAAAGCCAGCTTCATCGTTTTCTTGTCCACTGTACATGACCCAAACATAACAAAACGCTCGGGGATCTTCGCATGGTTCCTATTTGGGTACAGTACATATATATATATATATATATATATATATATATATATATATATATATATATATATATATATATATAATAACAATAGATTGTTGTCTATGAATGACAAATCAACGCACCTGGATTGAAAAATGTGTCACAGGAATACAGTCCTCGTACACAGGCGATGTATATTCAAGTTTAATCATCAATAAATTGTATAACTGGAACGCTCCGAAATTGTATCCGACTAGAAGCGATCCCAACTGGTGGCAATACAGCAACGAACTGATTGTTACTTCGTGTTTGGCGGCGTGCAACCGGTCCTCACCGTTGGGCCCTTTTAGAGCGAAATGTGGCCCTGATGTGCACGATTCTAAAATCGTTTCAATTTGAAATAATAGATGTTTCTTTATTTACGTGAACAAGAAAAAAAATACCATTCAATTGCAAACTGAGATGTTGACCAGTTTGTAAAGCGATTTCTTTATGTCTTTCGAGATTTTTCAAATCATGAACAGATATAGGCATCAATTGACACGAATTTATTTCGTCTTTAATATATTCGGATCCATTGTTTGCTAACGCTATAATAATCATAATAATTATAATAAATTATATAGCTAGACGTAATACCAAGGGTTTTTCTGTCATCCCATATGATGGGAATAGGCATGAAGTTATATATGTATGACATACATAGTATGTATTTACCAAACTAAGTCACTGTTTATTATTTAAATTTAATCAATAATTACCATCTTCGCAGGCTTGTCGACATAAATCAACAATGAGAATGTTGCCCTTGGCGGTACCGATGGCTAAGACACCGTCCAGAGCTCTAAGAGCGCCCGGTACACTCGAATCACAACCGGCGTTCACTACATGAATACTAGTCACTTTTTCGTCGATTTGAATTGCGCGTACCACTCGCGAACTGCTTATATCAAACACACATACCATACCCCCTGTCAGCTCACACTCCAAACCGACTACAAGCAGTGGTGGCTTGCCCAAGCGGTCATTTTGACTACTTGGCAAGTCTGTAACGCACGATACACAAGTTTGAAAGTCTCTTAGCACGGCCCCAAACGTCCACGCAGCTAACTTGCTGCCAGATTTCGTGTGCAATACCTGTAATCTAGCACCGGCAGCTAACCACGAGTAACGAATGTCTGATAATACACCACCTTGTATTTGATTACCTGAAAACCCCAACTAGGTATTGGCAAACGCGTCTTAATTCATTCATTAAAAATCAAACATACTTGTTGATACATTTTCATCTGAATTGGGTTGTTTTAAAAAGCCTACTATTGAATCCTTAAGTGCTATTACTTTATTGATGGAGCATGGAGTTTCTTGAGCCTTCATGTTTTAGCAAGCTGAAACAACAAACCATATAGTTTACTTCTTAGGTTATCATTTCGCAAATGTTCATTTCTATATATTTATGAAATATTAAATGCACTTTTATTTTTCTACAAAATTACCTGTATAAAATTACCTGAAATAATGAATTTTAAAAATACAACTTAACGCATCATTTCTGGACATCACATTCAGATCGCATTAGATTGCATTCGATCACATTAGAATGCTTTATTAGAATCTTGAAATCACATGTGATCATATGTGAGCATAGCTTGTAAAATAATGAGTCTTAAGTAAGTGTTGCTATCTTGAGAAACCTTAAAGATTTCGTAGTCAAACTAAAACTGCTAACAACTAAATATAACTATAACACTCTCTGAAGCAGTTCATTAATGTACATACATATAAATGAATGATTGTTTGGATTTTCGCAAGTACCTGTGGTTGGTAAATACGTACAAAAAACACGTGCATTATTAATACAGTGTAAAAATGGAGTTTACAATAGAAAATATGTGTCGAGCGTGTATGAATGAAAATGAAAATATGTTATCCGTATACGATGTCAAAACAAGAGTTCCAATCTGTCATAACTATGCTGAAATGCTTATGGCCTGTGCAGCTGTGCAAGTATATATATATATATATATACACACACACACACATTATTTCAAAATAATAATAACAACAAACATATTATTCCTACATTATTAGGTAAACGAAGAAGATGGATTACCCCAGTACATTTGTAAACACTGTATGAGACAACTAATTGTTGCATTCACATTCAAACAACAATGCGAACAGAGTTACGCAACACTAAGAGAAATAACAAAGAATCCCGAGATTGAATTCATCAAAGAGGAACAACTGGAGACTTTCGCCGCAGATATCGATACGCTATTAGAAACTGAATTAAACAGTGATGAAAATGATCAAGCAGCAGCTATTCAAGTGCAACCGGTTGATGATGATGATATAGTAGAAGTAAAACAAGAAGTAGACGATTTCACCATGACTGAAGAGTTTCTAGATGATACTGTCATGCTAGATGATCCATTAGCAATCAAACAAACCACTTACAATAAGTCGGAAATGAAACAAAACTCATATTGTAGACCAGAAGTGGACGAGTTTTTAGAAGATGACGTCGTGCTAGAAGAACTGGACGATGATTTTAAGCCAGAAATCAAACGAAAACCGCGAAAGAAACCGATAGACTTCACATGTACATATTGTGATCTAAAGTTCCGTACTAAGCAATCGTTAGCGAAGCATGTGCGATTGCACACGCGCATTTACACGTGCGAGCTGTGTGGGAAACAGTTTAAATCGGCGCACGGTATCGCGTATCACATGAAAATCCATAAAGGAATTAAGAATTACGTGTGCCAGTTTGAGAACTGCAATCGGCGATTTACGCTGAAGCAAGCGCTCGAGAAACACCGCAGTGTACATACGCAAGAGAAAAACTATCTGTGTTCGCTGTGCGGCAAAACTTACCACACCGCCGACGCGTTGAATTACCATATAAAAACGCACAAAGGCGAACGGCCGCATCTGTGTATTAGCTGCGGTAAAACGTTCAAGCAATCATGCCATCTGAAATCGCACATGTGGGTCCACGACGGCATCAAACCGCATTGTTGTAAAACGTGCGGTAAATGCTACACTAGTGGGCATCAGCTCAAAGTACACATACGCAAATATTGTGGTGCTCTCGTTAATAAAACTACAACAACAGTTGATTAGTTCATTGTGTATATCTATCTATTTAATTAATTCATTCATAATAATAATAATAATAATAGTAGTAATATGTATCATGTTGTTTTGGTCCATGCATCATTTAATTTTAAACAACTTTATATTTTTATTTCAAAGCGTGTTTTATTACATGATTTGCTTTTCTCAAAATGGCAACACTGACACAGTATTTGTCCTTCAGTTAAGCTATGTTCACATTCCATTTCCATCATCAATGTATGTTTCGAACATTTTTTTAAAAATATTGACGTTGCAAACATAACAAAAATGTCGTCCGAACCTACATCTAAACAATTAAGTGATAAAGATTTCAATCATGAGAAATGTAAGTTAGTTAACCAACAAATGCTGATCCTGTTTAGATAAAAATCAAATTTCGCAGATGTCCGAGAATTATCCCAGAAATATGTGGGTGGTGAAGATTTGCAACGTTTACGAAAACAAATACAAGTTCAAGCCGAAAAAACAAGCGTTACTTTAAAAAAGAACGTCTACGAAAACTATATGCAATTTATTGATACAGCTAAAGAAATATCCCGTATCCTTCCCAGTTTTCAACTGATTAGTAGTATCAATTTTTGAATAATATTTGCCATGACTGATTCGCATAGATCTTGAATCTGAAATGTACCAACTATCTCACTTGTTATCCGAGCAACGGCTATTATTATCCGAACTAGGTGAAACCGCTCTGCTCGCAGATGAAAGCCCGACCATTGAAATAGAAGATGCCGGCGGTGACTCAAAAGAAAACACCGAAGAACAAGAAAAGGAGGCGAAGAAGCGAAAGATTGCCGCGATTTTAGAGAAGGTGGAAGGGTGCGCGGGTATTTTCGATGTTCCTAATCGCAGTTTAGTCCATCACGATGATTTAGTTGAACTAGACGCCGTAGATAACACTTGTATACAACATGTACACGGCTATCTGCTTTCGGATAGTTTTATGATCGCTCCGTGGTTATCAGATAGACGCGGCCCTGTCCGATACAAGTTTCAAGTTCTTTATGAACTGGGTAGTTTAGCTGTCGTAAATGTTCGTGATTTAGGCTCCATTAAACACGCGTTTAAAATACTAGCGTTCCCTGATACCAAAGTATTTCAATGTAACTCGAATACGAGTAAAGTAAGTGTTTTCACTTCAGCGTTAGTTTTATGATGTATGTAACAAACAAACATAGCATGTGACATCATATAAAATTAACACTCTATTCTTACTCGGGAAACGAACGTACATTTGTTGTTGTTGTTGTTGTACATCCATAGAAAGAATGGCTGGCGCATTTTGATACGACGAAAAAGGCCCGTCTGACCCAGGACACACTCAAACGAGAAGTGGTTACTGAGCGCTCACCATCACGAACAATTTCGGTAGATTCCCCTAGTTCAAATCGTTAGTTTGTTTTGTTATTAAGTGAACGCATCTATTCATAATATTATTATTAACACAGCATTCGATGAATCGTCTGAGGACGAATTAGTGCAACATCCAGAGTGGTTCCTTGAAGTACCCGAAGACTTAGATGTATTTGTTGCTCAGCGCCACTTTGAAGATGCTCTACAATTATTGAATCGCGCCAAAGAGTATATTACACAATATATAACTAAAACAGAACACCAGGACCTTGCATTAAATGATATACAACGAAAAGTATACTACTACTACTACTATTACACGTGTAATTCACAATGGACTTGTGTATGATATGCACACGTCCATTGTGACACGGCATTAAGCAACTAAAAACATAACTTTGACTATACATTTAGGTCGATTTGCGGCACGCAACATTAACTGAAACACTGATGCGTGAGTTGGAAGTAAATCCTGATAAATCGTTACAGGGTGGATTACGCGCTGCCCGAAGGGCTGTTAGGTTACTCAATCAACTGGGACGATCAACTCAGGTCTCAAATGTTTACTATTAATTTTGTTATATAATAAACAATATATATATATATATATATATATTTAGTCGTGCGATCTATTCCTTCAATTGTGTTCAAGCATATTAAAAACACAATGTAAAAGAGTGAAACGCGAAGGATCTACTGCGGTGTACGTAAAACATTTAAGCAGTGTTGTTTTTACAAATATGTGCCATATGACTGAAGAGTTTCTACGCGCTTTTCCTGACAGTCCGAGTTGCGCTGCCGGTAGTACCTATTAAAATACTAACTCTATATCGCTACCTAGTAACAAATAATTTTCCAGCATTTGTAGTATGGGCAGGCGGCGAATTAAGCATTCTGACTTCACATTTAATCAAACAAGTGTTTATGCCGCAGACAACACTCGCTACATTAACTGAATGCGTGTGTCTAGTTCGTATTCAATGTGAAAGAGTATGAATGATATTTCATATAATAATACTATTATTAAACTTAAATAATCAATTACAGCTGTGTCATTACGGAATAGATTTATGTTATCAGTTGGGTGGAGCCTTACGGAGCCCTTTGACGAGAGCTTTACGCGACACTAGAGACAAACTGACCGAAGCGGTAAAACTAAGAGCTCTAGATGATAAGTGGATCCCAATGAATTTGGGTTCGAAGCAAAAACTAGCGAGATGCCTTCAGGAACATGCTGAACTGGCTATTCAACTTGATAACTATGTAACTGGTGATTGTTGGTTGCAATTGACATCAAACACAATCGCTTTCATTAAGCTCTACTTGTCCATTGCGGAGGACTGTTTGAAATTACAAACCGCTGAGCTTTTGCATACAATTGATGAAACGTTGTACGATGTAATCAAAGCACAATTGAAACATGTGGAAGCTTCGCTTAATACTGAGATGCAGAACGATGTTCGTTTTCTCTTGCTGAAACATACACTGTAGCGGTTTTGTTCTTTTACCTTCTTTTGTTCTAGTCTCGTCAATTGATGATTAAAAATGGAACGTTTTTACTCGGGACTTTACTACCACTGGTCGAAGACAAATATGAAAAAACCATTGGTTTTAAGTGCGCAATGTTGGCTCGACTGCATTCAGAGCATAAACTACATACAATTACCACCAGGCCCGTAACTAAATACTCGACGACGGAATATTTATAATAAATGTTCGTTTTAAGAGGTTTAAGATTTAATTTCAAATTATTGTACAATAAGATTACAAGTTTAAACAAATATTGATAATACTAAAAGGTGACACCCGTTTTTGTTTTCATTTTGTTGTATATTTTTCATATTAGCTATCATCTATCAATCAATCAATAATAAATAAATAAAAAGTGTCATTTGTTGATATTTATTTATTTATGACTGCTTTGCTGAGTCAGAAATAGTTTTCAAACGTTTTTTCGCTTGGATATCAGCCATTGTCTTCTCAATCGATCGTTTATCTTTTTTATTTTCACTTGGGACTAAATGAAAATGAGTAAAACCTGTAACGGGTTCCTAAACACTAATAACAACTTACCAAAACCGTAACATTTATTTGTTTCCGTTTTCCGGGCTGCTTCCAAAGCGGAATCATGCCCAATCAAATGCGCGTATTTGTCTTTATAGTTACTGTTGGGCACGATTTTCTCTGGTTTTCGTATTTCCTCTTCTCGCAAATGTAGCCGATGCTTTTCTTTCTGTTGTAACATTTTTTGTTTGACTTCCTCATTCCACGGGTCTCCTCTACGTCGGGCGAACAATTCCAATTCGCACGGCGCGTTCTCTTTCTTGTAAACTCTAACATGTCGATCAATGCCATCTTCTCCGAAAGCGTACGACACTAAACCGGCCGCTTCTGCTGCTTCATGTCTGTTGGATGATCGATGTCGTTTACAACAAATAATGGTAAATCACCAAAACCTACTTATACTTACACTATACTACGATATATTTGGTCCATTGGGCTAAACTTTAAATTTGTATTTGTATCTTCCTTAAAATACGTACACAGTTTAATTTCAACTTTATCCTTAAACCTCTGATAATTCTCCTTCTCTTCTCGCTGTCTTCTTTCGAATTCTTCCTTTCTTTCTACAGAAAAGAAATGTTGTTTTGTTGTTGATATATTTAAGGTTAATTCAACAACATACTTTTTCGCAACTGCTTTTCGTTATCATTTAACGATGGAGGTTTATCCATCGACTTCATTATAGAGCCTAATAAATCCATCTTTTCGATTTTTATATTATTTATATACGTAGGTGTACGACGCACCAGTCAAAAATAATTAAAATTAAAAAATATTTAATACCAGTACCAACTTTTTGTTATGTTTTGTTTGTCGTCGTTTAGTATTATTACATTTTTCGATAAACTTATTTAAATAATTGAATTGTTGCTGCTGCTTAATGCTATAAATATTTATTTTATTTAGGAATTCTTTTATTATAGCATTAATATATGTAATATAACCCTGTGGTTGGTGGTGCAACAGTCCATTTCCATTCCATTCATTGATTCCATTTACTGGCGCACCACTAGCACGCCATTAATCATATTTACCTAACCATAGAAACAACAACAATTATTATGGTTTTTGTTACAAAAATACTAAAATATGCCTCAATAAAGAAATCACCAAGGAATCACATGCAAAATGCGTTTATTGATTCGTTACGGTTATTAGTCAAAGGTGGCAACGGTGGTAATGGTTTACCGAAGTGCGTCAAAACCAAAGCAGCCCTCCAATTATATTTCATCATCATTATTGTGTGTGCACTTCTTATAGATATGGTGGTGTGGGTGGCCAAGGTGGTGATATTTACGTAGTAGCCACCGAAACTGAAGAAGATACGTTGTCTTTATCAGATGTCGTAAAGAAATGGCCTAAAAAACGTGTAGCTGCCGGACATGGTAGCGACAGTCATCAGCGATTTATTTTAGGCCCACCGGGTGAAAAGGTGGCTATTGAGGTTCCTTTAGGAATAACAGTGTTGAGAGATGATGGACGCGTTGTGGGCGAAGTAAACGAACCAGGCACTGAGTTGCTGGTGGCTAAAGGGGGTGTAGGTGGCTCAAATAAAACAGGGTATCTCGGCACAAAAGGGCAGTCGCACACAGTCACTTTGGATCTGAAGTTAATCGCTGATATAGGCTTAGTAGGGTTCCCAAATGCGGGTAAAAGTACTCTTCTAAAAGGGGTGTCGAAAGCCAAACCAAAAATTGCAAGTTATCCATGTGAGAAATGACTGAAGGCATAAAACTAGATATAATTCTATATTGTACAAATATATATATATATATATATATATATATATATTTTCTTTTCTAGTTACAACAATAAGACCAAATATTGGTATGATTGAATACAAAGATCATCGCCAGATTTCAATGGCCGATTTACCAGGTTTAATTGAAGGAGCCCATGTCAATGTCGGTATGGGCCATAAGTTTTTAAAACATGTTGAACGAACCAAATTGTTATTACTTGTTGTCGATATAAATGGATTTCAATTAAGTCCGAAACATGAGCATCGGTCATGTTTAGACACAATAATACTATTAAATAAAGTCAGTTAGCTAATGTATAAATCATTTCTATAGATAACGTTATTTATTTATGTATTTAACAGGAATTAGAATTATATAAGTATGAGCTACTGGATAAACCAGCCATGATAGTTATAAATAAAATGGATACGCTCGGAGCTGTCGAGAAATATGAGGAGATCGCCGATAACATTCGGCATTTAAATGGTACTAAGCACACATTTCGCCTTTGTTGATTCATTCAACTTTGAACGAGTATTTTCTAGACATCATTGCCGACTACCCTGTTGACTTACAACCGGAAAAAGCGCTAGTTTTCGATGCAATTTTGCCCATTTCCGCTCAATCAGGCGGCAAAGATATAGATCATTTAAAAGACCGACTACGAACCATATTAGATGTTCATGCTGACATGGATAACGAAACACAGGAACGACAGAATTTGCAGGCAATAACAAACATGAAACATGATTTAAAGGAGCGTGGTCCTACATTGGTATAGATAATAGAAATCTAAAATGATTGAAATAAGTTTATTCTGCCCTTACTACTAAATTACTTATTTTGACCCAATTGCATTTGATAGCTGCGGTTGTCACATCTTGTATTAGATTTATACCTAAGGGTGCTTTAGATTGGATATCAATCGAGTCTAAATTGGTTGTTACGCCTTTATTCGCAATCCATCTAAATGATAAATTAATATTAATCATATTACGCAGTCACTTAATGTATAAGTTACCTTTCTACTCCATTCCAAGCAATCATAATACCGTTATCTGTACATAATTTCGGCGGCGGTCTTACCATTTTATAGCCCATTTGATTACATACGTTTTCAAGAGATTTCGCTATAAAATGATTGCAAGCGACTCCACCAGATACAACCTATAATCAATCATGAAATAAGTTGTTTATTATAAAACGATTAATTTCGTTTGCGACTAGATAGACATACAAGCGTTAACTTATCATTTGAAATAAGTTGTTTGGATTGAACATACTCCATCGCGCGTTGTGTTCGCTGACACAAATGTTTGCTAATTGCCAACTGAAAACCAGCGCATAAATTATAAACCGATGGGATAACTTCATCTGCTTCAATACCTAAATACATACTACATGTATACCTACAACTGTATCACACTGCGATAATTACACCTTTACCATTCTTATTTTCTTCCCTTATAATATGTCGCAACACTTTATTTTTTAAACCTGCCATACTAAAATTGCAATCCTTATATTGTAACATTGGTATATTAAATGCAAACTCGAAGGGATTGTCGGCTTTGGATGCAGCAAGCTCAATCGCTTGTCCTCCAGATAGATCCATGAATTCTGGTATATTCCTAAGTTTCAAGCGTCTAGCTGTCTGCAAAGAAATATATATTTCTAGCAGCGACGAGCCGATTCTCTGCTCTTAGGTAAAACGCATACTTTATCAAACGCTTCACCGGGTGCGTCATCCAAACTATGCCCTAACAATAGAAACTCATCAACTGCTTTGGCAACAGCTAATAAGCAGTGGCCCCCGCTTATAAGAAGCACCAAGAATGGAAAGTGCAGAGTACGATCCACCATACGGGCAGTCAATGCATGTGCTTCCATGTGATGAATCGGAATGAATGGTTTTTGATGCAATCGACACAGGTGTTTGCCATATTTCATACCGATAAGTAAACTTAAAGGAAGGCCTGGTTTAACTGTTGTGGCGATTGCATCAATTTCAGGCCAGGCCACATTCGCTGCCGCAACCGCATCGTTTACAATTCGTTCTATGTGCTCCCTATGTAAGTTTTGGGCTAGAGGTGGGATGATACCGCCATTACTATAATTTATATATATATATGTAGAATTGTTGATGGATTTAATCAACATTCGACACATGATATATAATATTACTTCAGGTGTACTGTTTGTTGCGAATGTATTGCTTCCCCTAGTATATTGCCACGGTCATCAACAATAGCGCAACCTGTCTCATCACAAGATGTTTCAATTCCTAGTATCAAATTTCGTTTAGATGTACATAAATTTCGTGAAATTAAACAATACTTGTTTAGAAAATTATTCACAGAATAGAGATATTTCATATTTGCCATTTTCAAATCACTTTTTTTTATCTTGTGGTGTTGGCGACGATTAATCAATTCTGAAAACATCTGAAATTAAGTTGGTAACACCAATTCTTAAGCTTAAACACTTGTCCAAGCGGGAAATGTTTGTGCAACATTATTTTATTTATAAACAAAAATATTTTTTTTCCAACAAAGTTAATTTTCTATTTCTTTACCTTATTTCTACGATTTCGTTCAACATTACAAAATGTCCAAGGTAATTTTCTAAATACGCAATATGTTTCCTACCTTAACCATTAATAAACTTCAGGATATTAGATCATTTTTTCCAACGATATCTAAAAAAGTCGTCAGCGTAACTGCTGCTACGGAGGATAAGAGTACATCAAAAACAAAAAGGTCATTCTCATCAATTGGTTCCAGTTCGGAGGATGTTATACTCGGCACACCACAAGAAGTAAAGAAACGCAAAACTACACTTAAGAATAATTCACAATCAAAACGCAAAAGAATCGTATTGTTAAGTTCCGATTCAGAACCAGAAAACGATGGTCATAAAAAGAAAAGTAAATCGAGCACGAAAACAGTTGCAAGTAAAAAGGAAAATGCGTTGCAAAAGCAAGAGCTCGCGAAACAAAAGAAGAGAGAACTAAAAAAGGAAGAAGCCGTAGTGAAACAAAAGAAAATCAGCCCACTAGATGCATTCGGTGATGATCCAATTAAACAAGAAAAAGTCAAACTCCCTGTTACAGAAGTGAATATACATGATGACGATGATTTTAACCAAACGCTACTGCAATTAGATGATGAAGAATTGGTCAAAGCGGCTGCTGTATCAACACCGCAAAAAACTTTCGACACTCCAAAGAAAGCTAATAAGTATGCTGCCAAGAAAGAATCGAAAACGCCAACTTTGCGACAAAAGAAAACGAGTGAAAGCGACTCTGGATTGGATCAAGATCAGGAGAGACACGAAAAGAAACGCTACTCTGCGATGTTGTATCAAAAATATCTCAATCGTAGTGGACCAGTACATCCGGGCAGCAAGTGGATACCTCATGGTAAACCTGATTGCCTAAAGGGTTTATGCTTTATAATTAGCGGCGTGCTGGAGTCACTACAGCGCGATGAGGCGCAGACCCTCGTGGAGGAGCATGGAGGCCGCTGCCTGAAAAGTCTGTCCGGAAAAGTCAACTACATGGTGTTCGGAGAAGATGCTGGCCCTTCAAAGCTCGAAAAAGCACGTACACTTGGAACAAAACTGATATCTGAAGATGAATTTATTGAATTGATTTGCGCCAGATCAAACATTAAAAACCAAAATGTAGTTGCTACGAATGCGAACGAAGTCGCTAAACAAGAAACTAAACCGGATGGTAATGAGAAAGTTGATAAAAAGATAGTGAATGGAGCTGATATAGCAAAGAAAAAGGTAATAGAAATAGAAGACGAAATTCCAAGTGTAACAGTCAAGCAAAGCGTAACAGAGAGAAAAGCAACTAGTTTCTATAATAATAATTCGAAGCCCTCTACAAGCAAAGATGTCGATATAAAACCGCTGCAGAAGAAAGATGCGAAGAAAACACCGACGGTAGACATGGCATGGGTGGACAAATACAAACCTTCCGACGTCAGTCAGATCATTGGACAACAGGGCGAGAAAAGCAACGTGAAAAAACTAATTAGTTGGCTGCGCGCTTGGTACAAAAATCAAAACGGAAAAACCAAATTGGTGCGACCGAGTCCGTGGGCGAAAAACGACGACGGAGCGTTCTTTAAAGCGGCGCTCCTGAGCGGGCCGCCTGGCGTAGGCAAAACAACCACAGCAACCCTGGTCGCCCAGCATTTGGACTTCGATACTGTTGAGTTCAACGCATCCGACACGCGCAACAAGAAAATGGTTAACAAGGAGATTGCACAAATTCTAAACAGTACATCAATTGCCGGCTTTGTGACGCACGGTTCAGCGCCTACGAAAAAACACGTTTTGCTGATGGACGAAGTGGACGGCATGTCGGGTAACGAGGATCGCGGTGGCATTCAGGAACTGATCGCGCTGATTAAGGATTCACAGGTACCAATCATCTGCATGTGCAACGACAGACAACATCCGAAAATACGAACACTAGCCAACTATTGTTTTGACCTGCGGTTCGCTAAACCACGCGTCGAACAGATACGCGGTGCCATGCTATCAATCTGTTTTAAAGAAAATGTTAAAATCAACGCAGACGCCATGACTCAAGTGATCCAGGGCACCGGAATGGATGTACGACAAACGTTAAACCAACTATCAATTTTAGCCGTGAGCGGTAGCGGCGTCAGCAGCGAAGAGGCCGCGAAACGAGCGACGCAATCACAAAAAGATTCAAAACTGGGCCCGTGGGAAGTGATACGAAAAGTATTCTCTGAAGAGGAACACAAGAAGATGTCTGTGACGGGCAAGTCGAAATTATTTTTTTACGATTACAGTATCGGCCCGTTATTTGTGCAAGAGAATTATTTGAAAGTGATTCCACATTGTCCCAAGTATATTAAAATCGATGAACAAATCATTTATCTGTATTAATAATAACGTTTTTTAGAAAAGACCAATTGCAACGATTTGCTGATGCAGCAGACTGCATCAGTTTGGGAGATGTAGTCGATGCAAAGATCAGATCTACACAAAATTGGTCCCTGCTCGAAATGCAAGCTATGTACGCGTCTGTTCTGCCAGGACACTTACTATCGGGTCATTTCGGGGGGCAAATCGATTTTCCGGGTTGGTTAGGTAAAAATTCGAAAGCAAATAAATTCTCTCGAATGCAAACTGAAGTATATGGCCATACAAGAACAAGGTAAGCGATTACATGTGTTTAAAAATAATAATAATGCCTTTATGTATATAAATAATCTATTAGTACATCTGGTAACAAAGAAGCGCTGACTCTAGACTACATGGCACACATCCGCAACGCTGTAGTGTTTCCCTTAGCTCATGATGGTGCTTCTGGTATCCCGGCAGCGTTACGTGCAATGACTGATTACAAACTGTTACGCGAAGACTTGACAAACATCATCGAATTGGCGCACTGGCCAAAATCAAAAGATTTATTCACAAGCGTTGATAGTAAAGTGAAAGCAGCGTTTACACGCGCTTACAACAAAGAGTGCGCCGTGTTGCCGTATAGTACACAAGGTGGGCCTGTTAAGAAGAAGCTGGGTGCTGCCCTGAACACACCCGATGAAATATACGACCAATACGAAGAACACAATGATGCTGATGAAGACGAGCAGGATGATGACATCAATAGAGATTCGATGATAAAGACAAAGAAACCTTCTAGTAAAACCTCCAAGACCGAATCTATAGCGAAATCCAGTAAAGCTAAAACAAGCGGTAAATCCAAAGGATCTAAACGTTAAACTATTAAATAGTATTATATCGATTTTATTCAGCGCATGAAATATGTATTTGTTGCTTTATTGAAACTATATTACATAGTTTAAAGAAGAAGTAAATTGTTTGTTTGCATGTTTCTATTTTCCTAATAATAATAATAACAACATTTGAAATAGTTTTCCGCCGTTATTATATTTTCGTACTCAACCTAATGTTTGATCAATAAAATAATTCATTCGAATGGTGTTTTAAAATAATTATAAAATGGGAAATACTGAGAGTAACGTCACAAGTGGTGTGAAGAAACAAGCAGGCCCTACGACACAAGCAATCTATAAGTTTGTAGATTTAAAAGGTGGTGGTTTGCTTGTCGATATGATGAAACGTGCGGCTCAAAATAAACAATACGCCGAACTGGATCACGCATTGAAAACCAAAGTCGAACCGTTTCTTTACAACAAAGGCAAAGGACGCATATTTCCAATTTCACAGCTTGTCCTGCTCAGGAACAAAGATCGACCACGCCACAGAATGGTTCTTCAATATATTAAACAGTTTTATATGAGTATGTATTTTGATTCCATTTCACAGCTTCCAGTTCTCAAAGCAATGGAAAACCCTGATGATTACGATATAGAACAAAACAGTCCAATCATAACAGCTGAAGAAGCAAATAAAAGTAATCCAAGATTGCGATGTTTTGTAATTGTATGAACATTCGGCTTTATTGAATTTAGATCCGACAATGTATCGCGATGTTTGCTGGGATTTAAAAGAACGCGGTGCTGTGGGCGAAACGATTTTACATTTATGTTTATTGAACGCAACTTCAATCCATGCGGATCTCGCGAAACGTTTGTTGCGTTTTTATCCGAAATTAATTAATGATATATACATGTCTGATGAGTATTATGGTATGTAGTGTATGTGCATATCTTACAATGATTGTTACTATTATTATTATTAGGAGAAAGTGTACTTCATATTGCAATCGTCAATGAAGACCCAGCAATGGTGAAATTTCTTTTGGATGCCGGAGCATACTACCAAGAACGGTGTTTTGGCAATTTTATGAGTCCAGAAGATCAAAAAGCAGCTAGATGTGATTCAATGGACCACGAATGGGTGTCTGTTTCACCGTTAACAAATTACGACGGGTATATGTCATAATATAGACAAATACGTCTAACGATCATCCCTACTTACTGATTATTTTAGATATGTGTATTGGGGTGAGTACCCATTAAGTTTCGCAGCGTGTTTAGGACAGGAAGAGTGCTACCGTTTGATCTTGGCAAAAGGAGCTGATCCTAATGGACAAGATACAAACGGTAATACAGTGTTGCATATGTTGGTCATTTATCAAAAACTGGTAAGATGTGTTCTTTGAGAGAGAGAGAGAGAGAGAGAGTTAATGTTGGGATTATATTAATGTTTATTATTGTTTAACGAACGAATAGTCAACGTTTGATATGGCGTACGAATTAGGTGCAAAGTTATCAATACGAAACGTTCTGGACCTTACGGCATTAACACTGGCTGCGCAATTAGCTCGTATCGATATGTTTTTTCATATTTTAAATCTTGAAAGAGAGATTTATTGGCAGATTGGTAGTATAACATGTGCAGCTTATCCGCTATCGCAAATCGATACAATTAGTATAGAAACTGGAGAAATTAGTAAAAAGTCTGCACTTAATTTAGTTGTATTCGGGGTAGGTGCACTATATATATATATATATATATATATATATATATTTTTTTTTTTTATATATATATATATATATATATATAAATATACATTTCGTATTCTAAATAGAGATCTATTTATTTCAACAAAGGATAAAGATGAACATTTGGAACTAATGGATGGCATGTTAATCGATTTATTGAACGCTAAATGGAATGCGTTTGTTAAATCGAAATTCTACAAACAATTCTTTTTATTTGCGTTCTATTTTTTAACATCATTAGTTTGTTTTACTCTGAGGCCCGGTCCTGAAGCTGTGATCACAAAAACATCGAATAACACCACCACGAAATCAAACTCCACAATCGAAAAGAACTTGGATCATTTGATTCAAGTCATGAATGATACGTTAGATTTCGGGCGTAAGCAATCTTCTCTCTAAGATTATTTGTTAGTGTAACATGAATAATCAATGCTTCAATAGTTATAGTACACAATACAAGCCATCAACAAAAGATTAGTAACATCGAAGTGTGGTGGCAAGATTTAACAACTACATGTCGTCTAATGCAACTTATTACTCCTGAAGGTCAGGTCCGCTTAGCTGCGGAGGTTTTAATGGAGCTCGGTGCAATTTTATACATATTTGCAGCGCTCAGAGAAGCTAGTTTTCTAGGCTTACATATGTTTATAGAGAATTTGGTAATTACATACATATCTATAGTAATAGTAATAATAATAGCAGCAAATACATACATGTGTTATATGTTCTTAAAGATGACCGCACCATCTAGAGTAATGTTTTTATTCTCATGCATTCTAATGTTAATTATGCCGAGCCTTCGATTAGCCTGCGCAGATGAAACAGAAGATATTGTTGCTGTGATTATAATGCTAACAACAGCCCCGTACTTTTTATTTTTCTGTCGGTAAATCCAAGTTGAATCATTAAAGTATTAAGTGTAATGTATGTATGTACATTTATCTATTAATTAGAGGCTTCAAGACAGTTGGTCCATTCGTTGTTATGATCTATAGGATGGTAATGGGAGATTTACTGCGATTTGCTTGTATTTATTTAGTATTCGTGATGGGATTCTCGCAAGGCAAGTCGCGTACCGGTCCGACCGAACACGCCGTATTCAAAACAACATTATTGTATTTTCTAGCATATTATATAATATTTCTATCGTTTGATAATCCACTAACGCCAGAAGGCGTCGATGATTCAATATCAAATCCGATGCCTACCCCGGTTGAGTCAATCATGGCAATGTTTCTAATGTCGATGGCGAATTTCGGTGACTATTTCTCGGCGTTCGAACGAACCGAACACGAAATGGTCGCTAAGTTCTTGTTTGTTGTTTACATGGCGATCGTTGGAATACTTTTGGTCAATATGCTCATTGCCATGATGGGCAATACGTATCAAAAGATTGCGGAAACGCGAAATGAATGGCAACGACAGGTAACAGAAGTCTTGTATGATTTTTATGTATGTATGTATGTATATATATATATATATATATCTATATTTATTTATTTATAGTGGGCCCGAATAGTTTTAGTAGTCGAAAGAGGTGTTAGTCCTAAAGAACGCTTAAAGAAATTAATGGCATACTCGCAACCGATGTCTGATGGTCGTAGAGCATTAGTTTTAAGATTACACCAAACGGTATGCTGTTATTTATGTATATATGATATGCAGCACATAAACACATTTTATTTAGGAGGATGATAAAGAAGAGATGAAAGAAATCTTGGAAATGAAACGAACTCATGATCGGCTAGTGAAGAAACATGAATTGAAAATGGCTGAAATGCGTTTAAAGAATATGTTTTAAATTAAAATCAATTTATTAGATAAATCATACATTTTATCATCGTTTCCTTTGCGATTTCCATTCATAAATCGGAGGACTATCCTTCGTTGCGACCGCAACTTTTCTAGGGGGGAACGTTTTTTTCTTTGTTTGCAAATACTTTTTAATTTCCAATTTCTGTTGCACGACCGTCAGTTCTTTTTCCCTTCTGATCCGTGCGGCCAATTCCTTGTACATGTTTTCCCGTTTCTTACTAACCTGTTCTAGTATCTCCGGGCTAACATTTGCCAGTGGTTTCTCTGATAGCGCTGCAAGCGAATAATTCGAGAAGGAAATATCGTTTGCGTTGTGCGCCTTCCGCTCAGTTTGAAAGCGTTCTGCGTCACGTTTCGAATTGAAGAAGTACTTGTGGCTGGTCTTGGGTTTTTTGTCCACATCTATCAAATGTAACTGTGATTGTAGCCGCTCAACCCGTTTCATTTCTTGTATTCGTTTCATGTTTATGTACCGGCCATCTTGCGTTTCCATCAACCGGATCTGATCGTGTGTATGGTCGTCGCTGATATCTTTTTCGTGGTGCACGCCATCGCTCACCTTCGAGTTGATCATATGATGGTAGAACTCTTCGGGGTTGCGATTTAAAGCGCGCCGGCGTAGCAGTTTAAGGGTATCACGTTTTTCATTGTAGTCTTGGGCACGCTTTACGAAATCCTTTTTCTTTTCCAATAAGCCCAGATGTTTACGTGCCTCGGGATTGTGTCGTTCACGATGGGTTTTTTGGTTGGTTTTTGCTGCTTTCTTCCACACGGACATTTTGTGATCGATTTAGGATTTACCTATTTATTCAATACCCAATCTATTTCATATATATAAACATATTAAGGTAAAAGTAAGATTTATAAACCAACAATAACTTTATCAATGTATGTTCCAAATTATTTTTAAAGGTTGACAACACTGATCTTGTGCTAGCTGATTCTTTCTTAATAGAACAGGAACAAATCGCTTTATTTTGTCAAATCGGTACATCTTCAGATTATTCCAAGCTCGGTATTTTTACTTTCTTTTACGAAGTAATAAGTAAGTATTGTAATCACGAAAAAAACATCGGCCATGTATTGGCCCTTAACTTTCTTTTACGAAGTCAGTGTATTTTGATTTGATAGTATATAAATTAAAATATAAAATGTTTAAATTTAAAAGAAAATATTTTCATTCATTATGTCCAGTAAAATTGAGGTAAAGTTAGATTATTGTCAGATTTCTAAAAAACATATGTATTTTAGATTTAAAATGTTAGATTCTATAGTAATATACAGAAAATATAATTATTCATTACACATTATTAAAAATTATTATGGCCGGACATTTATATTTATATATAATATTTTAAATTATTTACTAACCTTTGTAACGTTTTCCCACTAAACTAATTTGTAACACTAACAATAAATGTTAAATGTCAAAATATTTGAATATTTAAAACAATTGACATGCATAGTAGATGCGATTTTTACTTTCTTTTACGAAGTATAAGTAAGTATTGTAATCACGAAAAAAAAAATTCTCGAAATTTTTACGGAAATACACCTTTTGATCTTCCCTGAATCGAGTCTGACTATTTTTGGAATGACGTCTGTGTGTGTGTGTGGCTGTGTGCGCTCTACAGCCTACACCGTTGAAGATACAATTATGAAACTTTAAACTTAAGATTTGTATATGCCTGGGAGGAAAACCTCCTATTTTTGAAAAGCATATTCAAACCGGAAGTGCATGTTTACTCAAGACTTTTTTTTGCAATTTCTGCAATATCTCCAAACGGCTATACTTGCAGTAAAAATTGTTAGAATAACATTGAAAGATATTAGAATTCTGCACAACTTTTGTTTGAAACATTTCTTCGAAAAGTACCAGTTACAAGATCTTATCTTATTGATATTACCATAGTTACATAGGTATGGAAAATTATATATAATAAATCGCATCTACTATGCATGTCAATTGTTTTAATTATTCAAATATTTTGACATTTAACATTTATTGTCAGTACAACAAATAAGTTTAGTGAAAAAACGTTACAAAGGTTAGTAAATAATTTAAAATATTATATGAAAATATTTTGTAAGGTTTAAAGTTCATTTGAAAACTAAAAAATGTCCAGCCATAATAATTTTTAATAATGTGTAATGAATAATTATATTTTCTGTATATTACTATAGAATCGAACATTTTAAATCTAAAATACATGTTTTTTAAAAATCTGACAATAATCTAACTTTACAATTTTACTGGACATAATGAATGAAAATATTTTCTTTTAAATTGAATCATTTTATATTTTAATTTATATACTATCAAATCAAAATATACTGACTACGTAAAAGAAAGTTTAGGGCCAATACATGGCCGATGTTTTGAAATAAAACACCATTTAAAAAATACATATAATTTATTTCTAATCATATTAATGTATACAGGTCTTACTATAATATATATTCTTAAATAAAATGATAGAAAGTAGTAAATATTCTTATTCAGTTTTATCATAATTAAAAATACACATATCCTAACAACTTAGTTTAGCTGTAATATGAAATCATAAATGTACATATTGAATAAAATAATAGTTCAAAGAGTGCATCATACATTCATAGTACCTAGATATAAGATAAAAACATGAACGCAATCGAATGATTTAGCCGTACGACTGATAGGTGTAACCCTCGCTACTAACGGTAAATGTATTTGCGAATGAGGTGCTAGGTTCTACGTTGGATTGAAACGACGAGGCACCGCTGGCCTGCGATTGATCACCGCCGGTCATGTGCGAGCCACCAGCAGTACTAGTATTCAGGACAATCGCATCGCGATTACTCAAATTGGACACACTGAAATTGTGCACTTGCTGTTCGTTTTGTGGAGACTTGTGTACGAAAGCAACGAATGACGCTGCCGAAGGTCCACCAGTACTGTCAGCCATCGATACGATACCTGTTGCTTGTGTCGTGTGTTGTTTAGCTGCAGCGACTGCACCAAGACCAATGGTGTGGCCGAGTATCGTCGGTTCTTCTTTGATGCGCTGCACGCGAGTCTTGAATTTAATCGGCGGCGGATTCACAAGTGGCGTGACCGGGGTGACGCGATGCGCGCCTTTCAACTCGGGCGGCGTCTCCAGCCAGTGTCCCTGCGAGCGTCTGTGCGCCTTTAGCTGCCCGCTTTGGATGAAGCGGGCCGGGCACATGCCGCACGCGTACGGCCGCGATCCAGTATGTCGCCGCATGTGCAGTGCTAGGTCGTTCGATTGGGTGAAGGCGCGGCCGCATAGCGAGCACACATAGGGCCGTTCGCCGGTGTGGACGCGCGTATGGCGCAGCAGCTTATTGCTCTTGTTGAATGACTTACCGCACAGCGTGCACAAGTACGGTTTCTCGCCAGAGTGTGTGCGCTCGTGGCATTTGAGATCATGCGACCGTGGGAATCCTTTGCCGCACTGCGTACATTTGTAGGGCCGTTCGCCAGTGTGTCGTCGCATGTGCACAATCATGTTGCTCGAATTGTTGAACTCTTTGCCGCAATAAATGCACAAATGCAGTCGTTGTGGATCCCGCACTCCGGTGTGAATACGCGCGTGCGTACGCAAATTATCCAGGCGATTGAACGCTTTGCCGCACTCGCCGCAAACGTGCCGCTTGTCCTGGGCGAGATGCAACTTCGTGTGTCGCGCCAAATGATCAGAACGTGAGAACGTTTTCTCGCAGATGGAACACTTGTGTTGGTCGTCTTTGCCGGCCGGCGCGTCTTTGTCGTGTACTTTCAAATGGCGGATGAGATGTTCGCCACGACTAAATGGTTTGTTGCACAGCGAACACACGTACGGTCGGTCCACGTGGTACTCTTGCACATGCGACGCTAGGTACTCAGCGGTCATGAACGCCTTTTCACACCGCTCGCATTTGTGTAGCAGTACCGCGCGGTGCAGCGTCATGTGTCGCGTCAGATGATTTGCACGCGTGAATTTATGATTACACACATGACAAACGTGCTGCACTTTTTTCGCTTCGTCCTGTTCCAGCATCATCATCTCAAAGTCATCTTGTTCACCTTGCAACGTGCTACCGCCAGGATTAGTCTCATTGTCGTGTTCATTGTCACCGGTGCCATCTTTGTTTCCATTTGCACCTGCTATAAGAGATAGATAGATAGATTAAATAAATATACAAATAAATAACATATAGTGTGATGGAGGGTCTGACCATTCTCGTCCGATATTTTCGATTTGGTAACAATAGTTGCGTATTCACTGAGCGGTGTGTCGCTGTCTTCGGATATTTGATGTTCGAGCTGAATGTGATGCAAGAAACTTTTGCGGTACACAAATTTCCGATCGCAAAACTCACACGCCAAGTATTTTTTCTCCTTTGGTTCGGTGGTCTTCTCCTTCGCGACGGCTGCATTCTTCATTGGCGTCACGCCATGGGTCAACATGTGTCGATTGAGATGACTTGTTTTAGTAAACGATTTAAGACAGATCTGTTTGCGTGTAACGAAAGATAGAAATGACAAAAATAAATATAATTATGATTGAATGAATAAACTAGTAATCAAAATGTTTGATTGATTGATTGATTGATTGATTGTTTGTTTGGCTGATTGACACGGTGGCTGGTCGTGGTTGTTTTCAGAAATAAGATTAAGCACGTAGATGGATTTATTAAAATGGGGAGAAGTGAGCCTTACATAGCATGTGGAGAGATTTTTGCCGGTATGACGCCGCATATGAATTTGGAGACCAGCGGCTGTAGTAAGAAGTTTATTGCACACCTTACAAGGATGATGATCGTTCGATGGTTCCTTCTTGGGGCGCAGCTTGGGCCTGTTGTCGTCGAGCTGGTCACCGGCACCGTCACTGTCTACTTCGTTCTTCACTTGCGGCGTCTCGTCATCATCATCATCATCATCACCGTCGTCGTCCTCGGGACTTTGGGACGGCTCACCACTGGCACTGCCGGATGTATCCTTGTCCGTAGTCTTCTTGTGCTCGCGCTTGTGTTTGAGTAGATGCGTGGCCTTCATGAAGCCCATGCCGCACTCTTGGCACGTGTGCTTGTACTCGTCTGTTGGTTTATTATGGAGTTGCATGTGTCGAATCAGGTGATTGGATTTGGTGAATGTGGTATGGCATACTGGGCATGTCTTCAGTTTCTCACCTAGATGAATATCAACATTTTATTTACACACTAGCGCCACCACCTCTACCATCGTTTTACCAACCTGTATGTCGCCGTTCGTGAAGTTTCAGGCCCTCCTTCGTCGACAGCATCTTGTTACAATATCTGCACTGTCGTGTCTTTGGAGATTTCTTTTTCCTTCCAACTGTTGCCGAATAACTACTGTGAACACTCTCCGAACCTGAACCGAACGTATCGTCGTTATTTCGACCATCGTCAGCTTCGTCGTAAATTTCCAGTACGTCAATATCCGGTTTGACAACAATATCCAACGATTCGGATTCTTCTTTGATTGAACTGGACAATGCCTGATTCGTATATTCTCGCAAAGACGTATCAGTTCGTTCGCATTGCTGTTTAAATAGGTAGGCAATGTTCAACTGTTCTTCGCATTTGGGACAAATAAGATTGGGCAAACCATCACCGGATGCCACCTACAATATATAACGAATTTTAATCTGTTGCCAAAATCTTCTGTATAAAAACAATATCCGGCTTCCTGAAGATGCAACATTTTTATTTTACCTGAACTGATGCACAGGCCATTATCATTTCAGCAAGCTGCACCGCATCTGTGTTCGATTCATAAACCGATCTCATTTCCTTGTTCTCCAACATACAAGACCGGCATATCTTGTCCAGGCACAAACTATTATCTTTGTTAATCATTTTTTTATATATATATATATAAATTAAATTAATATTATTTTTACAACTAAACAAAACTATCGAATCAAGTCAATAACCATTTTGTCCGCCATCCATAATTGAAAATGGATGACAACAGTTTGGTTTTGGTTGGTTTGACTGACAATGGTACATTTTTAAAAACATTTTCAGTACCTCAATTCACAGGGATATTTGCTGCTAATAGAACATTTTGATTCACACGTATCGCTTGCAAACAGCTTCAGAGTACAATTTAATGCTGATGCTGATTTGATTGATATTGCTGATGCTGTCCATTGTTATTTGTATTTGTTAAAAATTCGAGATGTCCATGTTAGATTCTATGTAAGTTTGTTTCAGCTACAGTTATATTAATTGATAATTGTTAACTTACTGTGAGTACAGTTATATCTGTGGGTATTTTATTTATGCAAAACTATTGATTGTGCTAATATCCAAGGGACGATGCTCTACTGGGAGTAGACGACGATGAAGAACTGGATTATGATTTAGAAAAGGAGGAAGAGGATGCGCTACTCGCAGATGATCCCGATAACTATGACGATGAAAACTATGAAGAAATCCCTGACGATATGTATGCAAACCAAACCATTAATGAAGAAGAGAGCGAAGTCTTGGAAATTGATGTCAACGTAGCTTTAGATGAAACCGAGGAAGATTTAGGTACCACGTGACATTTTGAGTCTGAAGATGAATGCAAACTCATATGTGTCTGTTATTAGGTGACCAAAACAAATCAAAGGATCGAAACATTGCTTCAAAATTAGAAAATGATGATCAAAGTGATCAGGAAGAAGAGCAACAGAAAGAACGCGGTCGCTTTACAAATGAAAGAAATAATGTAATGCATCGGACTCTATCGAACGAAATACCCGATTCTTTAGGTATAAAAAGTTTTAATTTCAATGAATATGTATTATTACAAAACAAATTTACACCGTGCACACATTATTTAAAAATTCATTGTTGCCAACTATTATACATTTTGATCACTTGATCCACTAATAATAATAATATATTTAAACATTTATTTAGATAAAATTAATGTACAACAATTCAACAACAACCTGCGCAACGGGAATAAATTCCAACGAAATAACAACAATAAAAATCGCCCCAAAAATCGGCCCAATAATAATCGCGGTTCTGTGTTCGGACGGATGGGCATTTTACCGGTGCCCGGACCTCCGGCACAGGAAGACAAAAATTTAGGGAAAACTGTATTGATCAATCCGCATTTTCGCGGCAATGTAAAGGTGACGGAAAACGGTAATAAATCAATGATGAATCTAAAAGAAGTACTTCGTAGTAACATTTAATCTTAGCTCGATTAGTATGGGACGCCGCACAAGGTGGGTACCCGCCGCCGCACCAACAACGTTATCCAAACCCCCAAATGGCCCAAGTGGCTCCGTTCCAATCGCAGTTCCCGCAACAACCGCCGTCGCCGTGGATTAACCCGCCGTATCATCATGAGCATGCAAATAATTACCAAGCGCCGCCGCCAGAGAATTCCTACAACAGCAACAACAACAACAACCACCACCACCAATCTCACTTTAATCAGTCTCAGGTGAGTTGGTATACAATCGATTGGTGAATAGATTTTTCTTAGCTATCTATAAACAAATGCATTTTATGGTGTCTATAGATGATGACTGGGTGGGGCGAAGAGCCAAGTTATCAATGCGATTTATATTCGCAGGTAGTAAATCAAATAAAAACATTCGTTTGTTATTGTCTGTTTGTTTGTTTGCTGTTTGTAATGGGTTTCGCTCTAATTCGTTTGTACGTTGTTTTGTTTTTATTTGCCATTCGTTTGTGCATTTTTGTGGTGCTATTCTCATTTCGTGTGTTGATTATCATCATTATGTATCTTGGTATTTTAATGTTTTACCATGTGTTTCTAGAGCATGCATGGATTTGTCGCTATATTATATATTGTGAATTTTAAGAATGTTATGATTTTTGTGTTATTCAGCTACAGTAGTAGTAGAGTATATAGTTTCTCTACTTGAAGCATTTCATAAGATTCTTCTAAATAAAACAAATTGCAGTGGGTGTCTATCAAACATGGTGGTTTAGCTTCTTGATCTTGGTACATAGTACATATATGTGTACTGTTAGACTGTTACCGTATCAAATATTCTTGTTACTTAATCAAATTTATAAAACGACTAAGATCTCATTCCTCTCCAGGGTAATTTCAATAATCGCGATGGCCGTTTCAACAACCCCAACACCAATATGCCTCCACCTCTAATGTCTCACCCGCCTCCTCACTTTAATCAACATACTCAACCACCGCCACCACTGTTCCCAAATCGACCCTTTTATCATGAGTCCCTTCCTCGCCGCCAGTTTTCTCCTCAAAACAATTCCCCCAACAACAACTTCGATTCCAGTTATTCCCAAACCACTAACCATGCGCATCATCAATTGAATAACCAGAATTTCAATCAACAACCGCCCCCGTATGTACAACAACAACCACCACAACATCAACAACAACAACAAACATACGAATCTGGAAATGATCAACATTTTACCAATCAGAACTATTCTAATCAATACGGTGGTGCAATACCGTTTCAAAATCCGCAGCCACAACAGAATTTCCAATCACCAACCAATTTGAGCCAGAATCAATCGAATTTCGATGCATACAATTGTCGCCCAAATCAAAATCAGTTCCAACCGCAGTTGCAAGTACAATTTAACAACAATCGTGCGTTTAACAATAACCCACCAATCAATAATCGAATAAAGAATCATCAAAAACAACAACAGAGTATCAATCGACCGCCGCCGAACTTCAACCAGAGGACTCCTCCTAAACGACGGCCGTTTGAAAACAAAAATCAAATTGAACTGCGTGAATTGCCCAAGAAGAAGAAGCGATCACTCGAATTGAGTAATCTACACGAAGTACCAACAGTGGATATGCCTGATACAACTACAGTGGAAGTATGCACACACGTGCAAAAATGACTTTAGGCATGGTTTTAATTGTGTCTGTTCCAGGATAAACCAGAATCTGACGATGAAGAAACCAAAGCGTACCGCCTGAAAATAGAAGAACAGAAGATCCTTCGGGAGAAGATTCTGCGAGAAAAAGAAGAACGTCGTAAGTTGGCAGCCGCCCAGAAAGAAACAGAAGAGAAATTAGCTCCTAGCGACAGTCTCATAACAACATTAAAAACGAAACCAGCCGCTATACAACAACAGTTTAAAATACAACCAACAAATGCACCAGGACTACCGATTACTACGCAAATCAATCGTCAAACGTGGCAGTTAAATATACATAACCAAATTCGGAATGTCCAGAATAAAACATATCGAGGAAAAGTACAGAATCAAGTACGTTCGGTTCAGCAAGTGAAGAATGGACCTAGATTCAACGCGAATCTAGCTGGAACAATTATGAATCAAGGACAACAGAACCAAGTACGGAATCAATCGCAAATGCAATCAAATCAAGCGCGAATCAATCAGAATCTACCGCAACCGATACGACTTGTACAAAATCAACAGAATCTTCAAGTACAACAACCCAGAATGCTCCAAAGCCAAGGAAATGCAACACGGATCTTCCAAAAACAACAAGCAAACATAATCATAACACAAAAAGTCACACCAGAATCACAACCACAACGAATTGTCATGTTCAATCAACAAGCGCCAGCGCAGCAACAACAGTTGCAATCTGCACAACAAAATAATCGTCGGGTGGTTTTGAAGAGTAACGGGACTACCGTGGATGGGGCCATGCTACCCGAGACGCCAGTGGTAGTTGTGAGTAACTTGGCGGCCGCAACCACCGAACCCAAGATTCGGAAACTTTGTCAAGGATTGGGACTAGTTCAGGTAAGGTTTTGACCAATCATATAATCAAATAAACGCACAGTGATTTTTTAAACAAAACATACACGCATTTAGACGGTAAGTACTCTTAGTAGGTACGCATACAGTCAAATACAATATTAGCAAATTGATTTTCTTTATGTTTTACGTTACAAGAATAAACTGCGTGGTAAGAAGAAGAAACGAAGAAAAGTCATTCACAATTTAGAAAATTAATTATATATATATATATATATATATATATATTATATATATATATATATATATATATATATATTTTAAATCATTAATTACTAGCAATTATTATTGTGTTATTATTTCAAAGTGCCTTTTATCTACGAATAAGTATCAAAAGTGCCATTATTAAATATAATTCCACAATTTGGGATATGGAATTAACGGTTTATTATCTCTTTCTATAAATAACATTGAATGTTTGAAGTGACACTTAAGCTTATTTCTTTTTTGTATTATTTTCTATGAAAATATTTTATTATGACTAGAATTTTGATTTTTTATACGTTAATAAAGCTGTTTGTTCCAAAAGATTTGTTTTTCAATCGGGCACACAATATACATATTATTTAATTAGAAATGATTGTTTGAATGTTTCTCAGGTTGCTTTAATTATGAATTGTATCATTACATGATATATGTAAGTACCTGGCTATTTTTCTAATTGGTTCTAATTATTCGTGAAACATAATTACGATTTAGTTAGACAGGAAATCATAAAACGACACCATGTAAGAATGTTATCAATTGTTATTCATTGCAATTTTTAAACAATAATAACTGAATAACGAGCAGCTATGTGATATTAATCACTTATTTAAACACAAGTGACGCTTATTTGTGATATGTTTTTTAATATTTTTTTTTACTGATTTCAGAGGATTTTTGTGTGGTTTAACTGATCAAATAATATTCATCGATTTTTTTTTATATTACAGAAATAGGTAGTAGTCTAACAAGAAACAAATGTGATTTTAAAATATATCTATATAAACTATTTTCAATTGTTATTTACTTTTTAATTAAGTATACCTATATTAATTAAAACATATATTGATTGTGAACAATATAAATAATGTATAATAGACATGTAGGAAAGTTATTCGATTCGTCTTGATTAAAAATTAAAAAAAAAAACGTTTAACGGAATCAAATTAAATGACTATATTGCTTGATCTTATACGTATGTTTATTAATAATTAATAAATAACGTTTCGAACACACTTGCCTGCTGTTGTCCAAAAAGTACAGTAAAAATTATGGAATCGTACTTCACTAATACTAAGATACGAAGAACGATTTTTTTTTTACTGCGGAAATGGACAATCTTAGTTTTTAATGTGAATTTTGTTGTAATTTGCTCAAATTGACCGGTAATTCGTTGTATTGTTTGTATGTGGTACTATAGTACATACATGGCATATATATATATATATATATATATATATATATATATATATATATATATATATATATATATATATATATATATATGTATTACTTTAGTAATTAATGTATTTGTACGTATGTACTTACACATTCATACCTACAAATAGTGTGTGTTTTTACAGAATATTGAAATGATACCGAATTCTCGTCAAGCCACAATACGATTCAAAAATGTTCAATCGGCCCATAATTTTTTTAAGAAATATCAACGCAAAATTATCGATCTATCAATGATTCAAGTTGTATTAGGTCAGACTATGGTATAAGTTGTCTTGTAATCATAAGTTTCAATTCATATTTTAAATATCAAAATATTTTTTCAATTTCTTTTTAACTGCTACTTATAATATTTTAATTTGGTATTCAGAGAGAAGAATATATGTTTTATTTGATTTGATTCTTTTTTATCTCTGACTACTGCTTAACCCGTAAGTTTTTATTTTGAAAGTAAATAAATACTTTCAAAATCTAAAAATCTATTTTATGTTATAATCGTTTGATCTGTGAATCATTTTATTAGTATTAAGGCCCTTTTGTGTACTCTAAAAGCAACAATAAACTAATATGTAAGCCGAAAACCAAATGTATATAATAGAATATCACCTTTTTTAACTGTATTATGAATAAAATACGTTTGTTGAACGAATTAAATTAACGTCGGTATTTCATTGTTAGAGGGTCGAAAGACGCACGTTTATATATTCACCTTTAATCATATATTTATGTAGGTATTTTAACATGCATGCAACCTTGTTTAACTTCCTTTCCTTCCTAAAAGCTTCTTAATCAACCCATGAACCTGTAGTACAGGTGAAGGTGATACTATTGTTAACATTTTCTAAGAGTAAAAGTAGCAAATACTATGTATGTATGTTTCTACATACATACATATATAGGTATAAATATACTACATATAAAAGATTCGGTAGAAAGTGTAAAATTGATCCAATTTATAAGAAATAACAACATTTCTTTTCAAATCAAATTTTTATTTTCATCGAACCGGAATTATGTATGTATGTACATAAATACATACTTATATGTATGGTGTGTATTTGTTAGATTAGGGGCCTTGTCTATTATATTATAAAATGACCTTTCGACCTTTACACCGGCTACGGTTAGTAAGGTAAGCCAATCCTAATTCAAAATACGATTATGGTCAAACTTACTTTAGGTATGTATGTACATACATACATACATACAATAGATTCAAAAGATTATTTATGCATAAAATGTTTCAACTATGCTATATAGACTTTTCATGTCATTTATAAATTGCTTTCCCTTGCAATCATATTTATAGGTTTCGATAGCATACAACATAATTTATATACTTACTAAAATCGATACAGATTAAAAGTATGTTGCATATTTCTTTATGTTTATAAGAGGTAATCGTAATCCGGATTCCCCTGGTAAACGTGTCATACTGACTGACGCTCACAAAATTGGCATATAAGGAGGGGGGGATATGAAATAATATACATAAGACATTCTGCCGGGCATATTAACATATTTTACAGTAAATCAGGTGTATCGCATGAGCACAGGTACTTGTATGTACCAAAAATCATTGTTTAAAGAAATTAAACAATTGGTGACTGTGAATTTGTGATAGTTATATCTTGCTCTATATACATACTTGTATTTATTTAAAACTTAGGGTAAGTTTTAATTGATTACCTACATATTTTCTCAAAGTTTATTTTTGTTGGTTAATATTTAGACATTCAATTAATGTAACTATCTGATCAATCCATAAATAAAAAACAAACAAACAATTCGTTAATCTCTGATACAGTACTCTTACATGAGATATACTGGACTACATAGCTACTATTACTTATTGTTTCGTTTATAGAATGTACTTTGATTATAAAGATTATATAGTCATATCTCAAAAATAGTAGAAGCTAATAACTTATACTTAACGAATTATACCCGTGCATATCTATTTGTTAGTAATAATTAAAAAATATGTTCTAATAATAGATAGAGATGTTTTATTAAATTCAAATAAGAAAAGAACATTATAAGTAATAATATTATATTAGATCAAAATTGTATATAAATAGTAAATACATATCCTATCACATAACTGGTAGGTACAAAAGTATTATGTTTTGTTTATATGTAAATGATCCTACATGCATGATGCAAAACATTAGTAATGTTTTTATTACATACATACCTACTTTTAGTTTTGATAATATCAATTTAAAAATAATTGTTTTATTATACGTATGTACACTTTAGATGGCAGACTTGAAAACAAACGCAAACGGTGTGCTACCAAACATTGCAACAATAGACATCCCAGAATTAATCTCGAAAAAGCCTAACATTGAAGAAACCAAAAAAGATGCAAAAAAAGGCCAAGGTTAGTTACCTATATTATTCTGAAACAAGCATTTGCTACGTGTAAAACCTCGCAATACCTCGTACTACTCGTGGCTAGATACTATCAAAGCTGAAAAAAAAAATACAACGTTTTGATCTGAGAGTAAAGTGAGCGTATAGTGTAATATGTGCTTTAACACGATCTGTATCTGACTATCTGAAACCTGATCAAATCACAGCAAAACGTAACAGTTGATGGGTTTGAACTTGAGATACGCATTTATTTACAATTAAATTTCGATCCAGGTATTATTGATAAAACTGTCGTTGTTAAAGAGAGATGGAAAATGTGTCAGCTACAAAAAAAAAAATGCAGCTTGGAATATCTAAAAAGAGTTAGGTATAGAATTTTCTAAAAATATTAAAATTTTTAGAGTGGCATATTTTTATAATATAATAATAAAAATGTGTAACACATTTATGTGTAGCAATTATCATAAAAAATTAAATAATTTCTAATCTGTACTATTTACCTTATTAATAGATAGGTATAGTCGATGCTCTCGTCTTATCGACGAAATGAAAGTCGTTTTTGTTAAGAGAAAAACAAAAGAACCACCGGACATAGCATAAAATTGTCATGGGACAATGAGTGTCAAGTTCTATTTGTCACACATCCGATAAATATTTATTTTTATATCAAATTTTGCGAGAATTAAGTGGATTGTATTATGATTATGATGATTTATAAAGATGACTTAAGTTTAATAGAGCTTAAGTAATAAATAATAGCTAAGTAGGTATGTATATGGTATTATTATAATATATACATATGTATATATGTAGATGTATACATTTTTAACTAATGTTTGGTTTTTATATATATATATATATATATATATATATATATATATATATATATATATATATATATATATATATAAATAAGAATTCATTTTATTACCATGCATAGACAATTTTAACATATTATTAACAAATTTGCAGTTTTTAAAATGTTTCCATTTTTTTGCTATTAACAATCATTATTACAAGTCACTATATTATGAAATTGTCAGTGCCTAAATATTGTCCCCTAGCGTGTAGACAACCAGCACGCTTGTATGCTATACCGGTTGCAACTTATAATAGAAATATACCAGTGCCGTATAAATAAATTTTAAGGCCCTGTTGTGATTTATAGGTTCTCCCCGTAGATACTATGGTCTTATTGGGGGACCTGGACTGTAGTGTATTTAGTCATTTATCAAATGTAATTATTGGCGTAAGTCCCAAAGTTAAAATTTTAATGAGATTGATGCCGCATCTATTTAGCTATCCTATTGCCAAATTCACCTTTAGTGAAAATCAATGATGTATGTATGTATACATACATACATACATACATACATATATTTGTTTATAAAAGTCAATTTTCGGAAATAGCAATTGTCAATGTTGAAGGTTACTTAATCATTTAGATTATTAAGTGCGTATTTATCTATAATATTTGTACGATTAAATAATTTCGAAATGATAAGACCAACAAGTAATCGCGGATCGCGATGTTACTGAAAAGCGTATTAGAATCGATGGCATTAGGATGTATTGTTAATTTATTCCGGACATACAATTTAATTAGTATGACCAGTCGCTCAATTAACAATGTTATTGTAAAAACCTTATATTATTCACATCTTATCTTAAAATCTCTTAGGTTGTAATTCAAGCCATGTGACTGACTTATAGAAGAAATACAATACATAAATCAACTTGGTTGTATGTGCAGACGAACAATTATTTGCTTAGCCTAGGCATTATTTTCAACTTTAAAAGCCGGAAAAAAAAACACCAACATTTGTTCTATAGGTAACACTGAAATGGCCAAGGAGTGGGGCCCTAACTTATGGACGAAACAAAAGTTAGACTAGGAGAAATTAAGATTAGCTTAATTAATTAGATTAAAATAGCCGAATCGGGCAAATTCTGAAAGGAAGCTGTAAAATTAAAGCATACAGAAATTGATTAACAATTAAGATTCTACTCACATGTAATAGTGACCAGATTGCTTGAGATTCTATACCTGAAGTGGGTAGTAGAAGTACTACTTCTGCTTTTTAGACTGTGATTACTTTATGTAGTACCTACATATGTATATTATTATTGCAATTTATGTAAAATGGGTGGAAAGTACTATGATTTATAAATTGATTATTTATTGAAATGGCTACATATACATATGTATATATCATTGCCAAATAGGTAAGAGTACAAAAATATACATACATAATTTCCCCATCAAATGGGGTGGCAGAAAACCCTTTGCAGCAAAGGATAGCGCTTTGTTCACTATGTTAGTGAGAGCGACAAGGTATGTTCATACATACATATAATATATATTAGTAAACTAACGCTGTATTCTTACGAAGAAAAACAGAATGTCTCTTCAATTCTAAACATTTAACCACCATCTAAGATTTGACAACTAATATAGTTCTATCGCTTAATAAAGCTATGTTCACTTAAGGAATTAAGCTATATTTTAGAAGCGTGTTTAAATATGTATATAATAATAACTATATATTAAAGTAATGAAATATGAATAAGAATTACAGATGAAGGTAAATCAGGTATGTATGTACATACATACATACATACATACTAATACAAATGTCGTATTGGAAATAAGAAATAGTTGATTGTAAGAATATGTATGACGTCATAGAATCTCATGCCAAGTTGGTTTATTTTTAGGTGCCCTAAAAGATGATGTGGTATTTCTATGAATGTAATTTGTATGTATATACTACAAGTGATTGATAAAATTATTATTATTATTGTTTACTCTATTTAAAATATATTCTCTAGGCAGCCAATCATACAAGTATGTACTCTATTTGGATGCAGGTAGCTTTTGTTGGTCAGATAAGTGGGGTTTACGTTACGGCAGTTTGTGAAACAAGAATAAATATGAAAGTAAGTTGAGATCCAGCATCCAGGCTTAATCGATCATAGTTCTTTGGAGCCTGGTTTTATAAATTGAAAATAGTGGGTTCGCGATAAGGCCAGCGCCAGCCTTGCTAAGCGTAGCAGTCCGCGAAACCCATACTTAGTTGTACGGTTCATTTGGTCTTTAGTGGACGTCTTAGTGGTGGGTTTAGTACCGACCTAGTGGCCACCGTATTCACATTTCACAGACACATCAGTCAAATAGATCAGACCCTTTTTTCTACGCAATATCATGGCGAGAACTGGTATGTTTGTTTATTCATACATAATATCATATTATCTATAGGTAAATTATGTTTTTCAATATTGTAAATTACGGTCATATAATTGTTTTTAGCGTAACTAATTACACCTTAGACACATTAATTACATACTTACGTTCAGGATGCACTAGCTTTAAAGAAATGCATGTGGTTTTTATTATATAAGTATGTATGTATGTACATACAAGTACATATCCTTAGAAATAGTTTTAATCTTATCTAGGTGTTATAACACTTTTCAGGCAATTTTTCCATAAGGTAGATTTAAAATAGAATAAAAACAACCAAGTCTGGGCTTTTTGAATGTTTAATTAACGATGACATTCAGTATTAACCATTCAAATTTTATTCAAAATCAATTCAACTTGCCTCTAGGAATAAAAAGTTGTTTTTCACCAATGCAAATTCAATTTTATGATGATATATTTTAATGATTGAAGGTTGCTCTGCTACTAACCATATTATCTACCCCCTATTATGAACGGGGTGGGTGGGTAGTGTAGTCAGTAGTATTATTGCAATTTAAAATGATATACTTGTTGGTTTGTTTATTTAACGATTAGACCCGCGGTAAAAATCAAATAATATTAATCTTTAGAAAAGATATATATTTTATCTAAAAAACAATTTATTAATGTCAAGTTGTTGTGGCTTTAAATCGTATGACGGCTTGGCAATTTCAAATCAAATGTCAACGACGCCGTATACTTTCTAGGATATATTTTTAAAACGCTTTATTTTCATTTATTTAATAATGTTGTTGACTTATGGTGGTTATTTTTGGTGCTTTTCGACACTGCCAACACTTATTTTCAGGCGGGAAACTGCAATGACGTCGAATATCTAACACAAATATTAGTTATAAGCCATCATTGTAATATTGTTTGCATTGCGATGATTTTGTTTTAAATTCAATAACCCAAACATGAATATAGCAACAATAATATAGCTCTCTATACCTATAGTTATAAACAAATACATATACATACAAATACTTACTTAATTATTAAACATCTTTTCCATATGAATTACGCCGTTTCTGAAATATTTATATGTATATATGTTGCATTCTATACCTACATATATGCATACATACATATGTATATTTTGATACAACTTGCTAATAAAACAGTTTTCCAAGTTCCCCCTTTTTTTTGCAACTCGTTTATGTTTGTTAATGAATAATAAAAGCGAACAGCGCAAACAAATACGAGAACATAAATTGTTTTTCAATACCTAGTAGATATTTGTTTGGTCAAACTGGATTTTAATCAAAATGATTGCGAAAGAGCAACATTTATAGAATAGAATATATAATTAAAACGTGTATTATCTAATAGGTGTTTGGTATATACATAATTAGTATATACTTATAAAAAATTGTAGCATGCTTGTGAACGCGCAAATAACACAGATCATTTGTATATAATAGACGCACCGAAGACGTCCACGATGGACAAGGTAGCCATCGGCCTTGCAGAACTCATCGGCACCGGCTTCCTGGTGTTTGTGGGATGTATGGGTTGCATGAAATCCTTGGTGGGTTTCGGAGTGAATCCAGAGGGTATTCCACACGCGCAGATCTCATTCACATTTGGGTTTGCTGTAATGTTCTGCATCCAAGTAAGAACATTGTTTATTGATAATTAATCTACAAAACTGTGTCAACCCAAGTACACGTTTTTATTTTAATGGTGCCGTTCACCCAAGTCTTATGGTTATGGCGCACCTATCCTACATACATATATATATATATATGCAATACTTAGTTTTAAACAAATTCTTTTCTAAATCCCATCAGTTGAAAATTAATAAATTAGTTAATAGCATACATATGTATGTATACAATACCCAATACGTATATGTATGTATGTACATACATATGTATTAGGAAATCATTTTATTTTTAGTTTAATACGAGTATATATGTATGTAGTATTAAATCAAATAAATCTGTGTTAGATTATTCAATATAAATCTACACTTGTTTTCTTAAGATACAGAAGGTCAACAATTATTATCTCGATATTCTGAACTTTCTTGTATCGTATCTGAGATTCTTTTTTTGTCAACAAAAGAGATATATTAAATTTGGAATGTACTGGATTGTGAATGTTTGCTATAATTATTTTTATTTAGGTACCACATGTGCACACAAACATGTATAATTAATTGTGTATTTGCATAAATGTTTATTTCTAAGATGAATTAGTGATATGGTATGCGGCATGCGTGCCAGTTTTTCATACCTACATAACATATGTACATAGTTGTATTTTAAGTTGCATATATTTATGTAGCTAATTTTACATTTACCTATATAGGTATGATTATCATCTGATACTTTACGATTTGAATTGTTTGCCCTCTAGATTTTCGGCCACATTTCAGGGGCGCATCTGAATCCAGCTGTTACAACAACAGCCGTCCTTTTAGGCTATGTCCCATACGTGCTGGCTCCGATTTACGTCGTCTCCCAAATAATTGGGGCCATTCTAGGCTTTGCGCTTCTAAAAGCGGTTACACCAGCGTTGTATTTTGACCCAAAAGAAATGTTCAATGCCGCCACGAATATGACTGTGCGGGAACTTGGTGTTTGTAGTACTGTACCAAATCCTAACATCTCATCCTTACAGGTTACCAAACACTCACTTGCTTTTAATTGACATTTCATTCATTCTTGGTATCGTAAATGTTGTAGGCTCTTGTAGTTGAGATCGCAATTACTTTAGTACTGGTGTTGGTATGCTGCGGTGTTTGGGACCACCGAAATAAGGACAAACACGATTCGGTCGCGATGAGATTCGGTTTGACGATTGCTGGACTAGCGATGGCCGGTGTAAGTAGTTTTGGTAAACATGATGAGGAAGAACCGTTTTGGTATATGGATCAAATTGATTTTAGGGGCCTTATACTGGCGCCAGCATGAATCCAGCTAGAAGTTTCGGGCCTGCTTTATTAAATAATGATTGGGGGCAACATTGGGTAACACAAATACATATACTCGATCTGTGACATGTGTAGGTACTGATTTTGAATTTCCATCTAGATTTATTGGGTAGGCCCGTTGTTGGCCGCCGTTGTAGGCGCCCTGGGATACAGGGCCGTCTTCGAACGTAAACAACCAGCCCTGGAGCACAACGAACATGAAGACATTCCCCTGAATGTGACCAGTTGCGATAAATCAAATTCGAATCCGTAATCTTATAGTTAAACAGTTAGATAAGTGCCAAAAATAAAATCACTTGAAAAATCGAATGATCAATAATTATCAATAAGTGGCCGAAACATTATATTATGAATGAAAAATATATACAATTAAAAGCACTAAATTCGCTTGATCCAACTGACATTTGGATAGGTTTAGCATGTAGCAATATTTTTACAATCAAAGATAGCCTTACATTACATTACATTACATTACATAGCCTAAAATGTACTGACTAATATGTAGTTTAACAAAAGCATCGCACGAATGTACAAAAATAATAATATTTTTATTTTTAGACCCATTTCCATTCGTTTTATTCGATACAATCTGTAATTTATAGTGTGCATTGGTTACTGTAATAATAATAACAAGAAGTGTGTTAGTTACTGAAAAAGTATGTTTTGTTTTTGTATGCTTAGAAACATACATACATACATACGTACGTATTTAATGCTTCAAAGTGACAAATAAAGTGCGTGAGTGTGTGTTTGATTGATTGATTGATTAGAATGCAGTACGGTAGATATAAATTCTGCTTGTGTGTACAAACATACATTTGATGATCGTTTCGACGAATACTGTTGCAGATAAACGTAAATTAGGATTTTTTCCATATACGAAAAATGAGTTCCTTTGGAGACTTTTCCGTATATCCATGGCGGAAATCTTCGGCACAGGTATTCTAATGTTCGTCGGGTGTATGGGATGTTTGAAGACAATGACTGCAGAGGGTGTTCCACACGCGCAACTCTGTTTCTCATTTGGTTTTGCTGTTCTGATGGCGATACAAGTACTTAATCTTAAGTCAAACCAATATTTGCATCCATCAAAAGTGTGTGTTCTAGTGTTTTGGGCACATTTCTGGAGGCCACATCAACCCTAGTGTGACAATAGCGGCCGTTGGCTTAGGCTACGTTCCTTGGATAATGCTGCCTGTTTATGTGGTCAACCAGTGTATAGGCGCTACGTTGGGTGTAGCACTTCTGAGGGTAAGTCCACATGCACCCGTTTAACATACAGTCATGTGTTTGAAACAGTCCCTTTCAGTTGGTGACGCCGGGGATGTACTACGACCCAAAGAAAGTGTTTAACCCTCTTACAAATGAAACAGTTACAGCCCATGGTCTCTGTAGTACAATACCGAATCCCAATGTGTCTTGGTGGCAGGTAAATTTGCTCCTTTACTCGTTCAATCGCATGTGACATGTTTGATGTTGCAGGCCATTTTGGTTGAGTTAATTCTTACGTTTGTATTGAGTTTGGTGTGTTGCGGTGTCTGGGACCATCGTACTAGGAAAAGCCACGATTCTTTAACGATTAAATTTGGTTTGGCTATAGCTGGACTGGCCATGGCTGGTGTATGTATTTCCAAATCTATCGTTTGATCCATATATACCTATATATGTATGTATGCATGTATGTACACTTGTTTCCAGGGACATTACACTGGAGCTAGTATGAACTCAGCCAGAACTCTCGGTCCTGCTATTGTGAACAACAATTGGGAAAAACATTGGGTAATTTTAGGCGTTACAGGTGATGGATGAATACTAGGTAATCATTATTTCTTTTTTATCCAAAGATTTATTGGATAGGACCGAATATAGGCGCAGCATTAGCACCCCTTCTTTATAGGCTGATTTGGGAATCGCCTAAAGATGCATTTCCAGATGATCCAGAAAATGAATGACTCTAAAAACATTAATAATTAATTCTAACAGGCTACATTTATATTTTATGTATGGATGTACATATATTTTTATAATCTGCTACACATTTGTTTGGAAAAAATCATATTTCCGCGGCGCTGACTTATCGATCTGAACTGGATGGCCGTGACGCCTAACGCCGTCTCTCTCACGAACATGGAAGCAAAGCAAAACACGCCAGTTGGTTCTGAGATGGCGGACGGCACGGTACGCACGCACTGTGAATAGTTATTTGTCGTCGATTTATTGCTAGTATAAACATTGTGGTAATTATACTTTGAAGTACAGTGCGTTACAGTTGTTTTTTTGTACATGTGCGTGCGTGTGTGTGTTTGTATCACGTATAGTGTTTGCCCCAAGAAGATTACTGGAAAGACAGATAGCAGAGGCTAGTTTTGAGAAGGTAAACGACAACAAACATGTCTTGTATTTACTTGTTTGGTTAAGGGTTCATCCTCCGCGGTATTATATAGACTATTTGAAATAGAATGCATACGATATGTATGATGCGTTTCAGAATATCTGAAATGATATACTATTTGTTCTTTAACAGGCTCCGGATGACCACGGTGCCTAATAACTTTGATTTTTCGTTAAAGTATTGTGGAAATATGAATTGACTTTGAGATATAGCTCATATTAGGGGCCATGCGATGATGCTCTGTGATTTGTCTTCAATCGAATGCTTTTATGCGGTATGAAAGGTGTCGATTGAAAAGCGCAGTTTATTGCACATAAAAGTTGATGAATAAAATATATGAGTTTGTTAAGTTTGCAAACTTTATAATGGGGTATCATATAGCCGCTTTCATGTACATTTCAAGCGTGATACTTTAAACTGCTTTACCCAAACTATATAATAATGTATAAGACTACTATACCGTCTGGATGAATAATACGGAATGATGCCAATTTTCATGTAAAAATATCCTATATAAGATTATACTAATTTGGCCCACCTCCAAATTTCTATATTAGTACTAAAGTGGGGTAGTCACAATTCCATAACTTATAAATCAATATGAAACTTAGCTACCTATTATTAATTACAAATGAATTTCATTGAAATTGCCCTAATTATTACCATTTGATGTTTATTAAGTCCGTCAATCCTCTCCATAATTTAGAATTATTAACATATAATATTCTATTATGAGACATAAGTATGCACATACTTTTTATTTAGTAAATTCATCAATGTGTGTCACTCCTGAAGCGCTCCAACATTTATTTCAATTGATTTTTAATGACAATTAATATGAGAAAAACAAGTCATTTTGCTGTTATCATTCAAATAACATACGTATTTGTGACCACCGTATTGCGTGTACTCCAAACACCTTAACACGGCCCTGTTTCACAGTAACAATAACGTTACTTGAACTGCTGTTATATATATATATATATATATATATATATATATATATATATATATATATTGTTACAGTTGAAAACAATGAAAAGCAAGTATATTCTAACTGTGTTTCCGCTATTTTCCACCAATTTCAATTGTTTCAACTGCGTAATTAAATTTACATTACATACATCAAGTAAAACTAGAAACAATTGAATGATTGGTTAATAACATTCAAAAAAAAAAAACATTATGGAAAATACATTCATAACAGTTTTGCGTCACAATTGAATGATTATATATTTACATAACCGATTTTAAAATTGACCTTTAGACAATTACACATAATTATACATTAAATATATATTTTTTTTTTAATAAATTAACAAAAAATATTTGTCAACTGCAAGCGTTTCAGATGCAGATGAAATTATTTATTTGGGATCGAAAGTTGAGAGCCTTGAGTGTTCTTTTATGACATTGAGGTTGTCTTTGGTTTGTTTTGTTTCTACGCGGTTTTTTTTTGTATTGTTTTGCTTTGATATATAAGAAAATACTTCACGTTATGCTATTAAGTTAGAATTATCCGAATGGCACATAAAATTTAATGACAAATCGAAACGTGAACGCTGTGCGTGAGTTGATTGTTAACAACCTTATAGATTTTTATATAAATCTGTGTTTTTATTTTGCATCAATTTAGGAGCACAATTGGTTAAAAATGTCAAATCAGACACCTAAACGGTTCAAAACTCTAAGTTTCGAATCGCGTGTTTATAAACTGTAGTTTAGTTTGTGACAGCGAACATATTGCAAAAATGTAATCATAGGATTGCATGCAGTGTATTACATACATATATATATTAGGTATATGTTTGCGAAATTCTATTTAAGCTTTAGGTACCAAAATGGTTGGTGTTTTCAACAAAAACTGTAGGTATATAACCTCAAACTGGTTACCAAGTAACCGTTTCTTACGCTTTATCCAGGGTCTCAGATAGATTATATGAGATGAAGCCCTTCAGTTAATTGATTTCAGTGTATTAATACCTATTTGCGCAATTGGGAACAACGCATTGCTGTTATCAAGTAAAAATTAGGTAATACGTATTCAAGTAAAGTCGCCCTGTAAATTACACCTGCTCCATGTTTAACCCTTTTGTGTTTATCGCGTAATGGAATCCACAGAGGTAAATACAATTTTTTTTATTATAGGTATGCTCTGAGATTGAAAAAACCCCTAAAGTACGATGCTGTGTTTGACTGGAAATGGTTGTTTACGCAAAATAGGTCCATTGGATCTGTGATCTGCACATAGAATCAATCGTAAAGGTTCATGGTTATTTGTTGTTTTTGTTTGTGACTCTAAAAACACACGTGAGGAAGGAAATTGATAAATAGTTTACTTTTGCGTGTTACTTGGTCATTTTCTAAACATAATTTTGGGTCTGGTGGGTGGTGTGCCAAATTAGTTGACCACAAAATAGAATTTGGTACATACATCCAAAAGTTGTAACCCTTGCCGCATCAAGGGTGAAAATTTGCAGAATAGTGTCGGTGTAACTTAACTACCACCAACCACTACCACCTAGAATTTACATACCTATGTATTCAGCACAGAAAATCAAGATATATATATATATATATATATATATATATATATATATATATATATATATATATATATATATATACACCTATATATATATATATATAATATAACTCTCTCGCGTGATACAAGGCGACAATCACATGTTTTGTTAAATTAATAATATATCATTTACCATTGTTTAATACTTAGGCATTTGGCTTTTGTAATAATAATATGGAAAACAATTAAACAATACTAGATATAGGTACTATATATCTACACAAAAACGTGAAGCTTAACGAAAAGCTCTTCAGCTGTCGCAGAGATTGTATTTTTCTCAAACAAAACAAATAAGGAAAGAAAACAAAAAAGCGATTTAATTTTTCTAAAGAAATACTGTATCCTTTGCAATTTGGAACACACTCGCTTGCATTAAAGAAAATGTTTTTTTTTTGTTTTTTTTTTTTTTTTTAGAAGAATTCTAAAGCTTTTTCTTTCTGTATTTTAACTGTCACGGCAACGCTTGGTAGTAGTACTAGTAAATCGCAAATGACCAAAAATGCGTCTGGTAGTATAGATAATCTCCAACTTAAGCCCTGTGCTAATGTCTCTGTATAATCCGTTCCATAAATAGCGATATGAATTACCTGAACCGGTAATGCACAGTGCAGCCTCGGATGAATACAATTTTGTGTGTTTGCACGACGGAGTAAAGTTCCAATTACACAGCGTACAGTGGCAGGTACCTAATTAACGGTAAAAGAGTGTCTGTAAGTAAGAGTTTATTACATGAGGATTGGTTTCATTTCAGGGCAAAAATGGATTCGAGTGCATGAATCTCAGACGTGGCAATCATAAAAAAATTGGGTTGTTGTAGTCAGTTCAGTACCTAAATCACATGTCGAATCGCTAATTAACAATTCATTCTGCTTAAAAGTAATTCGAGAGACAGAGAAACAGTGCGATGACCTGGCTGGCTGCCTGCACACTGCACAGTGCACATATACATGGTCAGGATCAGATCGGCACGATAATTGGGCGCTTTTTCAAAGAATATCTACAGAAACATCATACCGGCATCCGAAAATGCGTTTTTGTTTTTTGGTATTCCAAATAGCTATTTTGTATTAGGTATATGCCGCGATAATAATTGTGGTCAATTCACATATTAGTATACTCGTACATACATACATATGCAGGTATTATATAGGTTTTTATATTATTTTATTATCAGTTATATCCGTATGTGACGGATGTATCCGGTGTTTTAGATACATATTTTCAATTGACCCGTCTAATATTTCTTATTAGGTATTATTATTATTCGAGGATATCCGTTAAATAATTATATACATTTCAATAGAATATTAAATTAAAAAAGAATGCATGTCGGGACATACGTACGTACGTACGTACATACATAGATACATATAACTTTTTTGTTTGAACCACACATGTGTATCATTTTAAATGGCTTAAAAGTAACAATGCAGTAGCTAATTAGAACAAAATATAAGTTTTTTTAATTACTTCTTAAATGTCGAGCATACCAGTTTAATAATTCTAGTGAATGGTAGAAAAACTTTTAAACCTAACTATCTAATTAACTAACTAACTAACTAAGGTTGTTATTCGTGGTAAAAATGTCTCCTTATTTCTGAGGGTAGATTGAACAAATGTCATGCAATCTATTGATTTGTGTATTGTTCAATTCATAAAACACGGCACCGGAATTAACTGATTATAACAACAGGAAATGGACAATCGATTTTTTAAGTTTCCATAGAAAATCATACTATGTATTATATGTATCGTATGTAGCTGTATTGCCTTTACAACACCAACCAACCAACCGATGGCGCTTCTTTTGATTATGTTGTGCAGGTGAATCTAAATACATACCTATGTATATTTCATCACACATAAATGTTCGAATTGGTATTATTATAGGTAGTATGTATGTATTTATCTATGTTACTGCTACCAATATTGATGAATATCGCGATTTGGGTTGCTATGTAAGCCAATTGATTTGGTTTTTTTCCCACGAAACCGCTAAAATTAGCCCGAGTTATTTTTGTAAATCGTGTTGTGTTGTGGGATAGAAATAAATATTATAGGTAATACTATTGAATAGAATCGGTATTCGATATACCTACCTACATATGCATATGTATTTATGTACATACATACATACCTATGTATAAAAATAAAATGCGTGTTATTCTATTATAAAAATATGTTCAAATCCATATTTTATAAACTGCGATGGGTATTCATAAGTAGCAGCATAAGTTCAGTTTATTCATAGGTATATGCTATATAATTAGGGCTAGATAGACATTTGTAATACCAAAACTAACATCCCTTAATTTTCAATTATAGGTAAATCACTAAACCGACAATAAAAATTAACCAGTTATTTTGTCAACAAAACTTGAATAAACCCATTTTTTCACTTATTAACAACAAAATTGATCTAATAGAACAAAAACGCAGTGCAATACCTATATGTATGAACATACATACATAAAGTGTCTGAGAACCAGCGCAGCGGTTAAATAATATTTGCTCAAAGCCAAAATCAAATAGGTATGTACCTAAGAAGTACATACTTATGCAATAATATTAATGTTTATTTATGGTCAAATATCCAGATAAATACATATTTAGTTGACTATCTATATGCATAGCTAATAAACTTTTTTATGCGCTTCAGTTAAAAAAATTTCGCAATATTAATCTTGTGGTCAAAATGCTGACCTTTATATTTCAAGTTTAATCTAATTTATTAGGTTAAAGGTCATTTGAATATAGCCAAGCTTAAAGGCGCTAATTACGGCATGACCTTCCTATTATCATAATCATAACTAAAAAGTAGGGATTTACTATAATCGTAATTGCATGTATACATACATACATACAGTGTCATTGACTCATTTTAACAGACCGGAAATTTGCACTTTGATGCTCATAAGAGGCAATGGTAATAAAGCTTCGTAATGTAACGCAACACAAAGCAAAGCAAAGCAAAACAAAATGGAATGGAATAGAATATTAGGGAATAAATAAAATAAGAAATCATCCATTAGCTATATACATACTAGGATTCATAATTCAATAGTTGTTCTAAAACAAATCTCATTTCAGATAATGGACCTGAAACGAGCATCCATCAACCATAACGCCTCGCAAAATTAAAAACAAATAAAATATGTAACGTCTCATTACACTTGAAATCGGATTTTATTTTTTTAAATTGAATTTTACACACACACACACAGTATTAATTTCGAAACTGAAGACTGAATTTCAAATCAAATATACCGAATATGTTAATTTAAACAATCAAAATGGTTGCAAAGATATACCGGCGGTTGACGCCACGGGCATTCGCAGTAGCCGCCGTTCTACTTACGGTACTGTTGTGTTTGTATTACGCGAATCTAACATCGGACGTATCGTCTGCGGCTCCCGAACATTCCGGTGGCTCCGGACGAGAAGCTGGAGCGGCGCCACTACTCGCTAGACATCGGAAACGCATGCTGGGAGCGACGTGTCCCAAGGTTGCACCGGCCCAGGCCGACATAGACACTGCTCAAGTTTACAAGGAGTTTGATTTTCAGGTAAGACCATTTTGAAATCAAATTTATTCCACTTCTAAACGAAATTGCCTAACGTTCAACGTGGAATTGAATATTATTACTTAACCTATTGTTTGGTTTTGGGGTTAATACATTAATCATGAATGTATGATCCCAACGAACGAACGAACGAACGATTTGAATTAAACCTACAATAGGCGCGAGCAATTTCTGCACGGTGCGGTGGTTTATTATAAAACTGTTTCTAAGGCATTATAAACGTAGTCCCCTAAGCTTTTTACTAAATAACTCGAGTTTCCTTAGAAGTATGCTTGTCTGCGTGACATTCATATCAAATTGGTTGCCCTACACATACAGCTGTAATGCAATACAAGATAGTGAGTAACATTTGTTAAATACATTTATGATACTTGTAGGGGAATAAAATATTTTAATTTGTGGTAAAAGTCAACACATAAAAATTAATTAATTTCCACGAACGTTTTTAAGTAGGTACTTCGAGAAAAGTCGCTGGGAAAGCACAAAATGAAAAATGTCACTTCTGTCGGTACGAAAATTATGCAGGCTCTTAAATCAAACCAGCACACACCCTTTCGTTTGTCTCTTTGTTACCGGGGCCGTAGTAGGTGTAGCGCTACCGTCGTTTCTTCTATCTTTTTGGAATTCCGCGTTCTTCGCCTTGAACATTTTAATTTCCCGCTAAACGTCTCTACAGTACAGCGATACGTGCGGCAATCTTATCCCGAACCGAAGCCACATCCTATTGTATTCTACGGTGGTGCATTGCATTGCATTGCATACTATTTACGGCAAAAACAAAAAAAAAACATTCTCTGCTCTTGCTCTGATGGGAACATAGGGAATTTCGTTGTTGTTACTTGTATGTAGGTATTTATGTCAAGTGTTATGGCACTAAAATAAGTAAAATATACTGAACTTTGATGATAGTTATGTAGCTAAACATACCTACAAATATTTAGTGAACCTAGCGCAGTTTAGTTGTGGTTCCACATATCACATATGTATGTATGTATGCATGTATGTATGTATGTATGTATATAGTTCCGGAACGATTGTGGTTTACAACACAGTTGTTTACTAGTTCGGGTCATTCGTGAAAGTTCATTTCGCCCGGAAAGACATTTGGGGAGTTCATTTTTAAATTTAGAGTAGGTATATGGTTAAAGCAGCTTAATAACTATCATTTAATTGTGTAGCACACAATTCTTAGTTTAGAATAGACGTTTTGCTAGAGACGCTGTAATGTATGTAGGTATTTGGAAAGGAATATGTCAGCGGTTTGTCGTTCCTGAAGCACAACTGCTGGAGGGTGGTAAATGTATCGATTTATCACCAGCTAAGGGGTATGATGTGATTTGATGACGTTTTCTTGTCTTTCGTATATATATATATATATATTATATATATATATATATATATATATATATATATATATATATATATATATGTATGTATTACGTATTAAATCGAAATATGTTATACATTTATTCGCGCAAATCAATATTTTTTTACATCAGGAAATGATTATAAATCAAATTTAACAATAACTATGGCAGGTTTTCAAAATAAATTTACATAAAAATACAATAAATTACGTGCGCACTCCGTGTGAAACATTTAATTTGGCTGAATGCGAAATATTGAAAAGTTTCAATTCGCAAAACAAAGGATTAAAAATATTATTCGTTCAAGTATGTGGTATGTACATATTACATACATATATAGGAGAAGCGTTTTTTGTTTATGAATAAAAATAAAAATGTGTTTGTTTGTATGTGTGAGTATAATCCATTTAAAACAAAAACCGGCAACGTGTAAATTGACCGTTGAAAAACAGTTAAAAAAGTGTTCACCACATACACAATCTGCACGTCATTAATTTCTCAGTTTTTTTTCCTCCTCCCTTTTGCTATTTTTATTCTTATCACTTATTATACATTCTATACCTAGTATGTTTATTTTTATAATTTTATATATATATATATATATATATATTTTTTTTTTGTCTCCCATCATTTAGCCCGCCTGGATGAAAAGCAAAGAATACTGGGACGAATGGTTTGAGCAACGTTATGAGGCGCAGAAACAAGAACCACAGAGGCCACCACTCAAAGTAAGTCATTACCCACAAAATATATGTGTGTATTTCTTTGTGAGTTATGAAAATATTACCATAGTGTAGTGCAACACGGTTGTTAACAACTAAATAACACTTGTATTAAGAATTGGTAAACTTTAGTGTATCCACAAAGTGTAAAGTAATTATGCTTTAATTACTGCTGGAACGTATGTATGTATGTTGTACATACATACATACATTCGTTTTATTCCCTTCTCGTTCTCGTTTTGATTATTTACTGCTAAATACAGCTGTGTAAAACCCTCTGAACTGTTTTCAAATCTATTTAGTATTTACTTTCTTAGCACATAGAGAATATATTTAAAATTGCCGCTTGCAAACAATGTATATATATATATATATATATATATATATATATATATATATATATATATATATATATATATATATATATATATGTATAAATAAATATATATATATATATATACTCGTAGATTAATTTGTAATAAAGTTAGTCACGGAATGAAGGTAAGACACCCGTAGAAATTGATAAGCCCGATAAATCGTGTGCTGAAGTCAGCCGTGCGAGATAATGTTAGTGCCCTAAAGTCGAACATTCTCAACTCACATCCCATTGCACCCAAATGTGATGACATTTCATTTCATTCCATTCCATTCCATTCACGCCACTCGCTCTTTTGCAACCACATTGACTACGCATAATATTTCTCCTCCAGAATTTTGTGTCTTTTGCCATTTGATATATGGTGCGATTGGATCTGGATGTTGTTCATAAACACTCCTTAAAAGACACAAACAAGAAATAGTATGTATGACTCCATCAATTTTTCATTTGTAATTCGGTTACAGATTCTCGTTACAGATTTACAGAATCGAAACGATTTGCAAATCATTTTCAATTTAATAATAATAATGTTCACATTTGAAAAGATTTTGTCTGAATAGTAAATCGGGACGATTTAGGTAATTACTTACTAACTTACCGAGAATCTGCGTTCCGGGACTGTGTGGGGCATTGTCTTTGAATTCTTCCGGGTATGGTAAATGCACAAAGGCGCACGGACATTATTGTGCTTCAATGGAACTGGTTCAGTGGCGCCTTAAAATATATATATATATATATATATATATATATATATATATATATATATTCACTTGTTTTTTTTTTTCTTTCCTTCTTTCTTTCTATTCACGCCAATTTCAAATAGATAAACGTGACGATTTGTCCAAAACGGCAACGGATTCCGTCAATTGAGTGATTGTGTATTTGCGCTCTAGGAATATGTATTATATTTAGATGTTTGAATCAGAATTAATTACGTTTTGGATACTTTATGTATGTACCTATACATAACATAACATAACATACTACTACTACAAAGATAGTAAATTTAGTTCAAGTTGCATTTTTCTTTAAACTTGCGTTACCATAGTAGTGTATCTAAAGTTGTACATATAATATGTATAACATAAACATATAACACATTGTGACATTGTCCGAATGTAATCAGATTTCATGTATGTATATATGTGTGTATGTATATAGTGCGCACTATGCACACTGAGTGAGCATCCTATTCTATTCCATTATTTCCGGTTTTAGTACAAAGGAAGCGTAACTTTTTACGAGTCAAGCTACAAAACGAAATGTTACATACTTACCCATCCTACTCTATCCTCAATCCTAACCCTTATAAAACAAAAATACTCTTTCTGAGCGCTGTGTGTGTGTGTGTTTTTTGTACTACATACATATACCTATGGTTTGTGAAATATTTAAAAGCATCAGTCGAGGGGCGAGAGTAATCAACTTACTTGTGATATTTTTATGAGAAATGCTGAAGCATTTGTTTCAGTTCCCGCATACATACATACATACATAAATACATATATATATTTTATTTTTATCTTTTTTTTTTGCTTTAAAAATAAAATACACATTCAGCTAGTATCAATAAAGTAAAGATACTTTATTTGTGACTGTGATGTGTCGTGTATGTTGTTTTTGCTCAATACATAAATGATGAACTACTAACAGAAATCAGTGAGTCATCGACAGAGCAAAGCAAAACGTTCAAAACAAAATCAAATCACAACACCAACCATCGTTCAGTTTTTTGTAACATACATATGTGACAAACACACGTGTGTACCTTTTGTTTTTAGACACCCATACAAAACACGGTGATTGTTACATGAATCATGGTTGTTTGCTTTCGCCTCTTTATTCTCCATAGGAAATTCCTCCTCCTGCTGCTGCTGCTGCTGCTGCTGCGGCGGTTGCTCCTTTTGTTTTATTTATTTATGTATGTATATCTCGGAAGGTAGTTCACATACCGCACAAGTTTATCAACTAGTACTTAAATGTTTTATATTTCTGTTTTGGATATGTATGTATGTACATACATACATAGGTATATAAAAACCTGTTCATATTTATTTGAGTAAGATTTGAATAAAATTGTTCAACATATTCAGTTTACGTTCAGAACATGATGAATTATCGAACAAATGAAAAAGTTTTTAAAACTTTGTTCAAATGCTAAAATGTGTATTGTCTCGCTTTCGCTCTAGTTCTTTACTTCCGGTGTAGTAAAGTTTTGTCGTGTGCTGCCTGAATGTATCATGAGAAATCAGATTGATGTTACTTGCTGAAATACTGTACTACATTTGAATTTGATGTCCATCAGGTAATCTTAGTACCACATTCCCATAACGACCCCGGCTGGTTGAAAACATTCGAACACTACTTCCACTATGAAAGCAAACAAATCCTCAACAATATGGTAGCCAAGTTGCAGCAATATCCTAACTTAACATTCATCTGGAGCGAAGTGTCGTTCTTATCCGCGTGGTGGGATAGTGCCCATCCGTCCAAGCAACGTGCCCTGAAGAAGCTGGTACATGAGGGCCGTCTGGAGATCACCACTGGAGGATGGGTCATGACCGATGAAGCGAACAGTCACGTTTACGCCATGGTGGATCAGCTGATTGAAGGTAATATAAAACGTTAAACCGAAAGAATTGTTTATGTTCCCTTTGTTGTTGTTGTACAGGTCACCAATGGTTGAAGACCAATTTGGGTATCTCTCCAAAATCTGGCTGGTCTATCGATCCTTTCGGCCATGGAAGCACTGTTCCGTATCTTTTGACAACTTCCGGTATCACCGGCACGGTCATCCAGAGGATCCATTACGCATGGAAACAGTGGCTTGCGCAGAAACAATTTGGAGATTTCCTCTGGACTCCCGCCTGGCAAACGCGATCAAACGCCGGTCGCATTAGTCAAAAATCACAGTTATTAACTCACAATCAACCTTTTGACATTTATTCCATAAAACATAGTTGTGGCCCTCATCCGTATATTTGTTTAAATTTTGACTTCCGGAAAATTCCCGGTGAATACACAGACTATTCGATCAAAGCCCAGAACATAAACGAAAAAAACGTAAAACAAAAATCGGAATTGCTACTTGCGCAATACAGTCGAACCGGCTCTTTGTTCCCGCATAACGTCGTTCTAATGCCCATCGGTGATGACTTCCGGTATAATCACGAAGTGGAATGGGACCAACAGTACACCAACTACGCGTTGCTCTGCGACTACATCAACGCCAATAAAGATGTCTACAAAGCCGAGGTAGGTTTCGGTACACCGAAAGACTATTTCAAAGCGATACAAAACCGATACGATAACTACCCGACGTTAAAAGGCGACTTTTTCGTCTACTCTGACATATTTAGCGAAGGTCGCCCCGCGTATTGGTCAGGTTATTTCACAACACGGCCATTTATGAAGATTCTAGACCGCGAATTAGAAAACAGCTTACGTAGCGCTGAAATTCTATACACGATCGCGTTGAACAAAGCGAGGCAGAACAATTTCGGACCTCATCTGAAAGTTTTAGAGCGAAATTTCGAGAAATTAGTTCGTGCCAGGCGTAATTTGGGGTTGTTTCAACATCACGACGCCATCACCGGCACTAGTAAGTCATTCGTTATGCGCGATTATGGTTTGAAATTATTCGAAAGCTTACGTGACACGGAAAGCATACAACAAGACGCTATTCAAAGTTTACTGTTGAATGATACTTTGCCATCCACGGCAGACCAGTCTAAAAATATTGTCTTAAGCGATTTGGAACGGGAATCCTATGAGAAACTTCCCAAAAAGCTGCCGATAGTCGTTGAAAACGAACGCAAAGTAATACTATTCAACTCGCTAGTACACACGCAAGACCACGTGGTTGAGTTACGCATTTCTAGTTTGAATATTCGTGTGTTAGACCCGTTTAGAAATGACATTTCGTATCAAATAAACCCTGTCTGGAACGTATCCAGTGGAACGAATAAATTACAAATGTCCAGCGCTGAATACGAGCTGGTCTTCATAGCAAAGCTGCCTCCGCTCAGCTTGGTTACATACTTGATTGTAACAACAACAACAACTGATACAGATGCTAGTATGACAAAGACGCGAGCGACAATCTATTGTAATAATTGCCACCGGAAAGACACGCCGAAAAAGACCGACTCGAAAGCGCCGCAAATACCAGAAGTAGAAGCCGAGTTCAAGCCCTCGAAATTCAAAATAAAGAACACACAGCCCGGCGATATACAATTAGAAAATCAAAAGATGAAATTGTTGTTTGATGGCACTACAGGTTTTATGAAATCTGTAACGAGGAAACACAAACAAAAAGTAACGCAGTGTGCAATTAGCTTCGCGGCGTACCACAGTGCCCAATTTCACAGTGGCGCGTATCTCTTTATGCCCGATCCGAATAGCAGGGAAACGGACAAAGACGTCTTGGAACAATATAGCTCGCAAATTAGCATTTTAATTACTTCAGGGCCTGTATCAAGCGAAGTGACGGTATTCTATGGGGCATTTTTGATACATTCTGTCAAGATATACCACTTGGAGGACTCTATGCTATCCGAAGCGATACAAATCACAAACGAAATCGACTTTGAGAATCCTCCTAAGAACCGCGAAACAGAACTATTCATGCGATTGAGTACAGATGTACAAAACGGGGACATCCCCGAGTTTTACTCCGATTTGAACGGCTTTCAAATGCAAAAACGCATCAAAGTCGAACGCATTGGAATTGAAGGCAATTACTTCCCCGTCACAACAATGGCCTATATTCAGGATGATGATATCCGGCTCAGTCTATTAACCGGTCATGCTCAAGGCGCAGCTAGTTGGCAACCTGGTTATTTAGAATTAATGTTAGATCGACGGACACTGTACGATGATTCGAGGGGAATGGGTGAAGGATTGGTTGATAATAGAAAAACTGTTATGAAGTTCTGGTTGTTGATGGAAGATGTGTTCCATAAAAAGCCGGATACAAGGCAAAAGCGTGAAGTAGACTATATGGAACAACCGTTCGAGGACGGTGAAGTAGTTCGTAATTTCAACATCGTTTCGGAATCAACGAAGAGTGAAAACTTTTCGAAGCCGTCGCTATTCGCGCATAGATTTAGTAACATGTTGAATTATCCCGTTGGCATCTTCGTTATGGAAGATTTTAGCCTGGAAACGAAACCGAATCATGTGATCCGGTTGCTTTCGGATAGTTTTCCGTGTGATGTGCACATGTTAACAATGCGAACGCAGCCCGATCAAATGTACTCGCAGTTCCCGTCGATGAATGCGCTAATGGTACTTCATCGGCAGGGATACGATTGCGGCGTGACCACTAAATTCAAGTGTGAACATTCGAATTTTAATGACGGCACGCGGTTTGTAGATCTGCAAATCGACGCGGTGCAAGTGACATCGTTAACCGGGCTTCATTTAGAAGAACGGTTGAACGATCTCACCGATATAGACATGCAGCCGATGGCTCTTCAAACATTAAATGTTACTTTTGTAAAGTAAAACAAAAAACAAAAAAAACAAACAAACAACAAATACAAAATGTCGTTCCTGATGTCGTACATGCTCTCTGATTTTGTTCACCCACAAATAGTAAGGTATACTTATATGTAAGAACTAATAATCAATCAATTTGGTTTTGGATTATGATAAAATCCACCGAACAAATTCCGATCCTTAATAATTAAATGTTATTTATTTAGTGTGAATTCCACAACAATTTAAGATATAATTGCCACTCACTATTATTTGATCTGCAAGACTTGCAGTGCAACTGGTGGTTTGTTTGCAAAATGTAGATAATTGTAAATAATAAAAAGATAATTTATAACTAAAAAACAGGGAACATGAACAAAAGCGAATTGTATGATTCGTTGTTCTCTTTGTGTGTTTGTGGCGTCTTTTAGATTGTATAGGATTTCCAATTTCGGTAGTACAATTTTTTGAAACATTCACTTTATTTCTAAGTTTTAATAATATATATATATATATATTATTTTTACAAACAAGCCCTTTATCAAGACTGTCAATAAATAAATAAATATATATATATATATATATATATATATATATATATATATATATATATATATATATATATATAAAATTACACCTATATGTATGTATGTATGTTTTCCAATAGAAACTCAATACTTAAGTAACATATAGTGAACTCTATTACTATTCTTTGTAAAAATTAGTTTCAATTATTAGCAAATTGTTATTAATGTTGTGACAAAACATTTGTATGTTGGGATTTTTTATTTATTACATAATTATATTCCTTAATTATGGTTATTTCTCCCTTGTAGAGCAGAAATAATGTTTCGCTTATCCTTATAGAAATACTAACGTGCACCATTTCGCCGTTTTGAAATTTAGGCAATTACGTGTATTTTAATAGAAGGCAAACATCTATACGTAAGTGGAAATGGTCTGTAGAGCATACAGGTAATAATGTATGTGAAGAAAGTGACTAATTTATTTGGTATTATTAGTTCTGCTTTGTTAGGAAACAACAAATAAAATGTGTCCGATAACATAGTCATCATTACAACAAAGTATTTATTGTATTGCTACCAATACAAATAACAACCAACAATGCTAAATGTTCAGAAAGTATAGTTTGTTAAGTCCTTGAAAACTATTTCCGCATCCAAATTTCGCGGGTTTCTCCTGTCATCTGTGGTGGATTGCGGTGTTCGGTGGTTTGGTTTGGTTGATGGTTGTTGTTCCTCCTTCATGCAATCCGAAATTGCGACATAAAGAAACATTTTGTAAACAACTTTCCATTATTATAAATGATTATAAATTTCGCAAATCATAATGAAATAACTAGGCTTTAATAACGCTACGCTGTATGCGTTATATTTTGGCAACACACATTCTTTCTGGTGGATTTTGTAAACGACTTCTTGCATTGCATTGCAAACGACGACCAAGAGTCAAAAGTATTGACAAAGTAAAATGATAGTGCACGAATTTATTATTGAAGAAACAATAGTGTGGCATGTTTGATGCGAGTTTATATGTATATATATTTACCATATATTTTCCCGGTGTTATGGTTTATTATTTGTGGTGGTTATTATGAGGTTAGGATATAACTTGGCAAAATATGCTTAGTCCTGGAGTACGGGTTGTAAGGGGCCCCGATTGGTCTTGGCAAAATCAAGGTAAGTCCTTGTATTATTTCAAATTCCAAGGAATGTCGTTTAATTGTTTTTATTAAATAATAATAGACGGGGGTGAGGGTTACGTTGGAACTGTCTGTGAGGTTGGGAAGGCAGGCTCCAGCAGTTCTCCAGATAAAACTGTAGTTGTTCAGTGGGATTCTGGATTTCGGACGAATTATCGCGTTGGTTACCAGGGTCAGTATGACCTGCGGGTCATTGATAACGCCCAAATAGGTACTTGTAACAGTGACAACCCTAATAGCAGTTTTAATTGTTCAATACGATTGTTGTTAGGTGTAAAGCATCCGAATATCATCTGTGATGGATGTAAAAAACACGGAATCGCTGGTTTACGATATAAGTGTATCCAATGTTACGATTATGATTTATGTTCGCTGTGCTATCACGGTGATTCGCATGATCCGAACCATCCATTTCAGCGTTTTGATTCAGCCGTTTCTCAAGGGTTAGTTGTAATAAAAAATTAAAATTGGTAAATTGCAAACAAATGAAATAATCTAATAAAAATGTTGTTGTTTCTTGCAATTCAATTTTTTCGAAAAGAATTGATTTACCAATTCGAAAAGATGCTGTAAAAGGTGAACTGATGGGCATTTTCGTTGGGGCGAAAGTGATCCGAGGTTACAATTGGGAATGGGGTAATCAAGATGGAGGAGAGGGCAAAAACGGACGAGTCATGGACATCCGAGGATGGGACAACGAAAGCGCTCGCTCAGTTGCGAATGTTACATGGATGTCTGGGGCTACAAACGTCTATAGGTTGGGCCACAAAGGCAATTGTGATTTGAAGTTTGTTGAGGAGGCCACAGGAGGAGCTTACTATCCGGAACATTTACCCACGCTCAGTAAGTTGGAAGATGCGTTTGTTTTGATGCGTGCCTAGCTAGATAATAAATAATGAATGTTTTGAATAGGTCATCATAATGAGCAAAACTCTAGTCGTTCCGGGGGTCAATTGGCCCAAAATACAATTCGGCCTTGTCTCTTCTCTGTCGGTGACAAAGTCCAAGTTGCCGTAGACGTAGACACGCTCAAGTCTATGCAACAAGGCCATGGAGGATGGAACCCTCGCATGGCTAAGTATATCGGTAAAATAGGAACTGTACATCGAGTTACCGACCGAGGTGACATCCGAGTTCAATATGAAGGTAGAGTAGAGTAGAGTAGCTACACAGACAAAACGGAGGAATAATTTTATTGTTATGCTGTGTAGATTGCAACAATCGCTGGACGTTTAATCCAGCAGCGCTTGCAAAAATCGATACGTTCTCTGTCGGCGATGTGGTTTGCGTTTTGAACGATCAAGCCAAAGTTCGGGAATTGCAAAAGGGTCATGGGGAATGGATTGATATCATGAAAAATGTAAAAAAAATAATGTTTTCATTGTTGGTTTCGATTTGATTTCTATTTCTTTTTCTTTGTTGTAGGCTTTGGGAAAACTAGGCAAAATCATCAAAGTATACAGTGATGGTGATCTTAGGATACAACTAGATGGACACGCGTGGACTTTGAATCCACAGTGCGTTCGTTTAGTTCCAGGAAGCGCTACAGAACTATCGAATACAATGCAAGCAGATCAAAATCAACGACTTGAACCGTCCAGTATGTTTTGATATATATATATATATATATATATATATATATATATATATATATATATATATATATATATATATATAACGATTTTCATTTGCAAATAATTTATTGATGTAGTGCAACAGTGGTTACCAGTAACTCCAGGTGGCACAAGCAGCGCAGATAAACTAGTGCGAGATGCAGCCCAAGGCCGACTGGAAAACGTCCGCGGTGTTTTAGATGTGCATCCCTCTCAGGTAGATATGCGTTCGGGCGGTAAAACAGCCCTTCAGGTGGCTGCGCACCAGGGCCACGCGCAGCTAGTCTCTTACCTCTTGAGCATCGGCGCGTATGTTAACGCTGTGGACACGGACGGCGACACAACACTCCATTACGCTGCATTTGGCAATCAACCTGAAGTGATGGAACTGTTATTACGACACGGCGGCAACATTAATGCCATCAACAAAGGCCGCTGTACGGCTCTGCATATAGCGGCCCACAAGCAACCTGTCCACTGTGTCTCGCTGCTCTTGACGCATGGCGCTGATGTCAACGTGCAAGACTCGTATGGTGATACGGCCCTGCACGATGCCATCGGCAAGGAGAGCTGCCAGGTCATTGAGCTACTATGTGAAGCACCAGGTAAGAGATATTAATATTGGTTACATTATTCATCTATGTATTTACATTACATTACATATAATTGGATGTGATTAAAATGTTAGGTGTGGACTTTACGATTCGAAACAATCGTGGTTTTAATGTGTTGCACCACGCAGCACTGAAGGGCAATAGTTTCGCCACACATAAATTGTTGACAAAGACACGACAACTTGTCGATGTGAAAAAAGATGATGGCTTCTCCGCGCTACATCTTGCCGCTTTGAACGGGCACAAAGACGTTGTGGACACGCTTATCCGAACGGGCCAAGCGGATGTGGACTTGCGGAATAATCGGAATCAGAGTGCTCTACTTCTAGCGGTTAGTCAAGGTAAGCACTGCAGAAATTTATTCAAATCGTATGCATTTCTATAAAATATTATTACTCTAGGACATTGCGCTGTTATCGAACTGCTAGTGAAATTAAAGGCAAATATAAATGCCAAAGATGAAGATGGCGACACGGCTCTCCATGTTGCTCTCATTAAACGTGCCAACATCAACACAGAAATCCGTTTAGAGGATTCTCCAGCCATTCATGCAATCCACCACCAACTCACGTACATCACCGACAATCGCGTCGCGCTTTCAATCGCCTGCTATCTCATCCAAATGGGCTGCGATATAGACACCCTTAACACGAAGAACCAAACCGCGCTCTCTCTATTACAAGATCCCCAACTGATCGAGCTCCTCAAAGCGTACAAACCCACCGGTGACCTAGAAGGCGGCGATTTAGGTTTAGGCGCGTTGAGCATCGTCGAGCCCCCGAAACTAGTCCCCGAAGGCTTTAATTTAACCGAATTCAGCCCCCGCAACAGCCCCAGTCACGAGGCGCAAAAGAACCCGCGCAAAAGTCGCAGTCGACCGGCCGAAGACAAAGCCGAGAACGCAACTGGCTCAAAGGACGAACGACAATCGAAAAAGCCGGCAGAGTGTTCGGTGTGCTCTGAATTGTCGGAGGAAAATGTCTGCTTAGAACCGTGCGGCCATAAACCGGCGTGCGAGGATTGCGCGTCCCGCATGAAAAAGTGTCTGCAGTGTGGCGCTAGTGTCCACAAACGAGTTACCAAAGACGGACGGGTAATCCCGGCCAAGAGCCGACAACCAAGCGCGGAACGTATGCGTTATCTCGAGTGTAAGATTGCGGAGATTGAAGAAACACATGGCTGCTCCATTTGCATGGAACGCCGGCGAAACGTAGTGTTCCTGTGCGGCCACGGGGCGTGCTCCAAGTGCGCAGACACCCTCAAGACTTGTCACATGTGCCGGAAGACGATCACGAAGAAGATACCCATTTATTGAATTGAGTACAAGGGTACAAGTAAGTGTTAGCGCATTTCTAATCATTGGATATTTCCCCATTTCAAATGGTGCCAAAATACTTCTCCCATTTCAATGCCAAACATTCGGAAATTAAAACACAACATTTGGTCTTCCGTATTTTATGTTGTAGCGCTGCAACTGTTGACTCTTCAATCAATACAATACTTACCTCGTTAATGATTAAGACATTCATTCCAAATAGTCATTATATCTACTATACTATTATAGTTAATTATTATATTAGTTTCTGCTTTTCTCTACCCTAGTATGGCAACATACATTCCTTGTCTAGGATTAGAATGTTATCATTTGTAAATATACATATACTTGAATTGCAGCGTTTCTGGCAATTTGTTGCGTGATATTATGAACGCTGATGCTAAGTCTGAATAGGTTTTCAAATTATTATTTTATCAATTGTAATAATAATAATATTATTATAAACAATAATAATAATTATGTATTGTATAATAAGGACTGAAATTTAATGTATTTTACAAGATATATTTATGAACATTATTTCGTTTTAATGTGTTTGTCCTAGTGTGGAATAGAAATTGAAAAAAAAAAATATATATATATATATATATATCATTTTAAAAAATTACATCCACCCAGTTCAGGAGTCCTTTACTTGTGCCATTTCGAATCCTTTACTTGTGCCCGTAGAAAAGCGTATTTTCTTTCCACATGGTTTCTAACCACAGGCTCCAGAGAGCATTCTGAAGCTTGTGGTTCTCGCGGAATTAATTAAAAACCATATTAACAGAAATCGTCAAAAGCAAAAATCACACCGATTCGCGATTTTAGCGTCTCTAATTTTTGCTTGGGTAAGTGTCTAGTGCGAGACAGCTCTGTGGTGCTGCTGGTTCCCGCAGAATTAATTAAAAACGGCTTTTATAAAAATCGAAAAAAAGCCAGGCTATAGCTTTGCCGTTCTTTTGGTCTACAAAAAAATCTCTCCGATTCGCGGTTTTAGCGTCTCTAATTTTTGCTTGGGTAAGTGTCTAGTGCGAGACAGCTCTGTGGTGCTGCTGGTTCCCGCAGAATTAATTAAAAACGGCTTTTATAAAAATCGAAAAAAGGCCAAGGCTAAAGCGTTGCCGTTTTTTTGACCTAAAAAAAATCTCCGATTCGCGGTTTTAGCGTCTCTAATTTTTGCTTGGGTAAGTGTCTAGTGCGAAACCCCGAGACAGCTCTGTGGTGCTGCTGGTTCCCGCAGAATTAATTAACGGCTTTTATAAAAATTCTGTTTTTTTGGGCGTAAAAAGGTTTTTCGCTGCGATTCGCGATTTTTTTATCGCAAATTTTTGCTAGGGTCAATATCTAGTTGCAAACCGCGAGAGAGCATTCTGAAGAATGTGGTTCTCACGGAATTAATTAAAAACCATTCTTTAGAGGAGCCCTTCTCGTTGTATTATACTGAAAATAAAAATTGAGGAAAAAGGATTTCATTTCCGAACAATGCTAATTTATATTTATACATTTATTTAATTAATTCATGATACAGTTTTATTAAGCACTACAAAAATAATTGTTATAACAATATTTTGTATACAAGTTTATAAATATGATTGAAACATATAAACCCATAAAACGTTAACAATCAGCTTTTATAAAATATATAAACATGATCGACATGAACAATAAACAATGCAACAGTCAAGTATTTGTTTTATTAATTAAATGCTAATTAATCCTAATATAAGTTTATATATGTTTAAAAATAAAGGCCGTAGTATATTTCTGTATTGTCATTTAATTTATTATTAATATTAGATTGCTGTTATTGTATTATTTAAAATAAATATAAAACTGTAACATAGATGCATTAAATGTTATATTAATATAATTTTTATGTATTTGTAAATCAATGGATATGTACCAACAATTAAAAGTAAAAAAATGGTTATTATAATATATTACAATTGTTTTATTTCGTTTTTTGTTTTACAGGAACAACAAAATTAAACTAATTAAAAATAAAGCTTATAAACAATGTGTGTTTTAACACTTAACAATTAGCTTTAAAAATATATATAAACATGAACAATAAATAATGCAATAGTCAAGTAATTAATTTATTAAATAAATGCTAATTATACCCGGGGCTATTAGTATTATTAATAATATTATTTATAAATATTACTTTTACTATGGCATTTATCAATAAACGTTGTTAAAATAAATAGAAATAAATCTATGAACAGTGTAAATAATTAATTTATTTTATGTATATACAACATTGTCCTTAAAGGTTAATAAAATGTTAATAATTAAGCCTTAAATATTAAATGATTAAAAATATATGGGTGCAGGTATTTCAGATTTTACGAAATTTTCGTGTTTTTCAAAGTTAGTAGGCGGATCGCAGGATATAAAAGAGTAATCGAAAAAAAATGCGGGAAATATTTGAACATAGTCGCTAAAAACAAATATTTTTTCAGAAAAAAGCGGCAATTCAAATTTTCCATTACAAAGGTCTCTATTATTTTTTGAGCGCGGGAAGCCGACATAAATTTGAACATGGTCGGTCAGAAATTTTATTTTTTCAAGAGTTTCAAGACTACTAAAATAGAGTAAAAGAGCACAAATATATATACATGGTCGCAAGGATTGTGCTTATAACTATGATTTTTGTACATATATTACTTAGTTTTTAATAAAAACATTATAAAATATACATATATGCATTAAAATAATGTTAGAAAATACAATTTAGTTATAAACAATCTAAAAATATCAATTTACTTTAGTAACATTTTAGACTAAAAGAGCACAAATATATATGTATATACATGATCGCAAGGACTGTGCTTATAACAATGATTTTTGTACATATATTACTTAGTTTTTAATAAAAACATTATAAAATATACAAATATGCATTAAAATAATGTTAGAAAATACATTTTAGTTATACACAATCTAAAAAATATCAATTTACTTTAGTAACATTTTAGTCTAAAATGATGTAAATGTCTTTAAACATATTTAAACACTTCGAAAATGCAGTCGATTGAAGATCCTTGCTGACCTTCGGCAATTCATTGAGGCTGAGGAATCATTTTCAATCAGAAGCAGAAGACATCTTCATCAACTACTGGAGAAATGTTTGCAGACCATCGGCAGTTCAAAGATCAGCGTCCCATCATCCCTAATTAGATAAAAACAAATATGATTTATTATACATTATTTTAAAACTAAATCTATGTTTGAATTATAAACAATTGTGCTTGTAATAATGATTTTTGCACTTATATATAATATAAAATATTTCTGTCAACATGGTTTTTAATTAATTTCGCAAGCTTCAGAATGCTTTCTCTCGGTTTCGCACTTAATATGAACCGTAGCAAAAATTCGCGAATCGCAGCGAAAAAAATGTGTCGACCAAAAAAACACCAAGGCCTTGCCGTGTTTTGAGATTTCTGCCATAAGTAAATAATTTGTTTATTAATAAAAGAGTGCAGAGTTAAGTACAACACCGAATTTACCTACATATGTATGGCTTGGCTTGGCCTTCCAGTTGTTTGATGAAAGGGAAGCCTTGCACTTCAGGAACTGGGGCGGCAGAACAGAAGAAGTTACTACGTGTGTTTTTCTAAAGAGAAATTACCAATAGAAAACATTTTTCGATATGCAAAACACAAGTATCATAAATGATACAGTGGATTTTTACAAAATATGTCGCACATGTTTATGTGCAAATATAAACATAAAGTATGTAATAGACGCAAAAATAGAAGAGAAACTATCAAGTTGTGCATCAATACAGGTTTGTGTTCAACAACAAATTTATGATTGAGGTTAATTTACATATCTATTTTTTTTTTTTATAGATTACAGTTGGAGACGGATTGCCGGAACAGATATGTGAAAATTGTTATAATCTAGTCAATAGTTTTTCAACATTTCAAGAGACTTGCGGGAAGGCAGATGCGATATTACGAGAATGTTTACAAATTAAACTACAATCTATTGATGATAAAGGCGATATAAAACAGTGTTTGGTAACAGATCCACTAGAAATAAGTACATCATCGAAGATCGACAGTAAAACTAACATAATGATTGGTAAATGTGATATTTGTAACATACCTTTTGCGTCGACACGAAATCGAGAAAGACATTGTAAAGCTCATTCACAGCCAGTAAAATACTCTTGTAAAATTTGCTCAAAATTATTGAACTCGTCTGTGGCGTTACGTCGACATTTAAAAATCCATTCGCAAGAGCGAAATCACGCTTGTAAAATATGCAATAAGCGCTTTTTCGAGTCGGGCGATTTAACGAAGCATTTGCGGCGGCATCGCGGTGAAAAGCCGCATCTGTGCACGGTATGCGGCAAACGCTTCTACGAAAGCAACGTGCTAACCAGACACATGCGCAGCCACACTGGGGAGAAGCCCTACCATTGCGGCATATGCCCGAAACGATTCGCGACCACAAGCCAATTAGAAGTACACAAAAAAACGCACACAGGCGAAAAGAAACACGAGTGCGACATTTGTAAAATGTCATTTGCCGAACGATGGTATTTAAATGTACATAAACGCAGGCACACCGGGGAACGGCCGTATCAGTGTAAATTATGCGAAAAGCGTTTTGCACACGGAGGCTCACTCAGGACACATATGAGGACCCATACTGGTATTAATATAAATCAGCAATTGGTAAACGAAATTAACAATTCGCTCTCCGTTAATTTCGTTTGCGAATAGTGATTGGTATGCGCAACAAAATCTGTTATTCTAGGAGAAAAACCTTACGCTTGCTCGTTTTGTTCGGAGCGGTTCATAACCGCCGAAAAAGCGCAGAATCATCAGCGCAAACACACGGGCGAGAAGCCGGTGATGCGCGTAGTTTGTCCTGTGTGTGGCAAACAATCGGCGACTGCTAACGATTTGAAGATCCATATGCGCGTGCACACCGGCGAACGCCCATTCAGGTGTACGATCTGCAACAAATCGTTCGTGATTTCCGGCAATCTAAACGTCCACATGCGAACGCACACTGGCGAGAAGCCGTTCGTTTGTTCCGTGTGCGACAAAGGGTTTAAAGAGTCCTCTACGTTGCGTATACATATGAGAACACACACGGGCGAAAGGCCTTATGTGTGCAAGATTTGTGAGAAGAGTTTTACACAATCCGGCGCACTAACGACGCACATGAAGACACATTAATATTATAATAATACTACTACACATAATAATATGTTACAAATTCATGTAATCACACAACTAATTCTTAACTTGGATTACTTATTATGTACAACAAATAAACGTCTATCTAAATGTTGTATTATTTATAGTAATCTATTCAATTTATTGTAGGGGTTTGATGTGTTCAGGGATTGCTTGAAGTTCAATCTATTAACAAACAAATCGATTAGAAATATGTATTAATTACTAACTGACCCAACCAACTTTGGTAGCTTTGAGAGCAACTCCTTCTGGTAAATTACGTTCTAAATACTCCAGTAGAGTGTCTGCGGTGGAACCAGTTACGTGGGAAAACCTCATGAAATGAAAATACGTCCTGAATTCGTACTGCACTCTGTGTTTCTTGTAAATGTGTACAGATTTCAGCAATGTTAAACGGTCATGTTGGGGTTTTCGTAACGGCCAACTACAACAGTAATAAATTAAAACTTTTGGTAAATACCAAACTTGTTACCCGTTTACTACCTTTTTCCTTGTACATCCAGATGACTCGCAGCTATTGTTCCGAATTTCGCATAACTTCTCAATACTGCAGGATCATTTCCACGTAGTTCCAATTCTAAGTATTTGTATAATTTATCATCCGGTTCGGCTTCAATTTGGATCGGATTCAACGCTGCCGCTTGTCGTACACTATTTTGTAAAAACCGTCTGTTAGTTGTTGTATATTTCGCTAACGCTTGCCTGCAGATATTCTAAAACAATCAAATGAATTAATATAAATACGTTTTAAGCCAAAAATTAAATAGGAATACCATTCTGATTAATTTAAAATTAAATTTGTAAGGTTATTTTTTTGACAACTACAGCATGGTAGTTAGGGATGTCCAAAATGTTTTATGCTCATGTAACTAACAAAACGTACTTATTGTTTATTCTACTAATTTATTATATAAGAACAATTCTAAAATAATAAAAGGATATGCATACATGCAATAATAAAATAATTATTTTAAGTTAAGTTTTTAAACAAAATGAAGTGGCGGTTAACTTTATTGAGCGATAGGACTACATTATTAAGACTATTTTTTTTTCATGTGTTTAGTACACTGTTGTTTCATCGTCGATTTTCAAAATGATAAACATTATTAAATTAATTATAATTGATATGATATCATTTGAAAAGCTTTTAATCTAGTAAATATTTGCAATGCGCGTATAAAAACAAAATGTGTGTCAACAATATTTAAACAAAAAATTGATTTTATTAACAAAAATATTCATTCATTATAACAAATACGAGCGATACTAAATATTTATTTAATATGCAGCAAAAACATACAACTATATGTATGTTTGTATTTTCAGCGTGGTATCGACCAGCCATAATTTACCTTTCAGGCTGAAAATAAATTTCAGTGTTGTTTTCATGTCAATCGCGTTTCAGCTGTGGTGTGGGTGACAAGTAATATATCATACACCAAAGAGTAAATGATAAATGTAATCGATAAAAAAATGGACGTAATATATCGAAAAAAAGTGAAACCAACTATATTGTTGGTAACTCCAAAAAACGTAGTACCAAATATTTCGAATTTTCATAATTCTATTCGGTTTTTATTAGTAATTGCGCAGTTTTTTTGGCTGATGCCTATTTACGGGATTAGACAGAAAACAATAGATAATTTGCGGTTTAAATGGTTCTCGTGGAAGACACTTTTCAGTTTAATAGGATGTTTCAGCATTTTGATCACAGCGACATTATATTTGCTACAGTTTATACGCGAAGAAATGGATTTTGGCCATATGGGTATATTAAACGATTTATTGATATAGGTACATTATGTGTGATTGTAAATGTTTCAGTATCTGTAATATTTTACACATGTCAAGGGATTGGGTATTTATTATTCATTCGGGTAGCAAGAAAATGGTACTATTTAAACAAGCAGTGGCTACTGATGGAAAAAAGAATGCACAAATATGAGTATAAACCAAATGATTGTCGCAGATTTAAAATTGTTACTTTCATCATACTGTCGTTCAGTTTGTGTATGTTATAAAATATAATATATGTTAAGGCCGACACTCTCTAGTAAATGTAGTATTTCAGCGGAACATATCTTCAGTATCCTGAAAAGTATACATATATCTCAGCAATGTCCAGATGTTCAAAGTGATCCGATTAAAGCGTTTTTCAGTGTGTGTTGTGCTGAAGTGTTCACTATAACTGAATATTCACATTTTAAAGCGGTTTTTGTTGAAGTATTAATAATGAAATACCATATATGTATGTAGGTAGGTATAAATAGCACAGAGGAAACATTTTCAGATCCCCATAATTATGTCAACGTTCCACTGGAACTTTATGGACTTGTTCATCATTTTGATGAGTGCAGCCCTGGCCGAACGTTTTCGACAAATTAACAAACGAGTACTATTTACTCAAGTCAGTATTTATGAAATGATGTACATACCTACGTGTATAAATCAAATCGATTTCATTTCATTTCGATAGATTAGAGATGAGTGTTTTTGGAAAGAAACCCGCGAGGATTTTACGAAATTATGGATGTTGTGTAAAACCGTTGATGAGTCATTTTGCCACCTAATTTCCCTATCATTTGCGAGCAACTTGTTTTTTATTTGCTGGCAAATGTTCAACTCTTTCAAGTTAGTTTTTATTTACAAAGCATACATACATACATAAAACGAAATAACATTTTTAGACCAATGAGTGGTGCAATTGAGACCATCTACTTCTTTAACTCTTTCGGTTACTTATTAGGTCGTACAGCAACTGTAAGTGTGTATTGTTGTTGGATAAATGATGAAAGCAAAGAAATGGTGTCGACTTTATTCAATTTACCCACCGAAAATTATGGACAAGAGGTAAAATTCAAATAAATAAATAAATGCATACATACATAAAGTAATAATAATTGTTGTTATTATAGGCAAATAGATTGATACAACAAATTTGTTTTTCACCACCAGCATTGACCGGATCGAATTTTTTTACTGTTACGCGCAGTCTTTGTCTACAAGTATTACTTTAGTTTAGTCACACTGGTTACCATAGTGGTTAGTATGTAGTAGATAGATGTAAGCGCACAAACGATTTTTATTACCACATCTAACTACAACTGTAGTAACCAGTGTGTGTGTGTGTGTGTGTTCTTATAAAAAACAAACAATAATGCTTTTATATTCATTTGCAGATTGCCGGCGCAATAGTTACATTTGAAATCATTCTCATACAAGTAGGACCTGCATTCTTACAAACAGACAGAACACATTCATTAATTTGTCAAATGTAATATAATTATAATAATAATATGTATGCATATTTTGAGCAATAAAGTAGATATGTTAAACATGAACATAAATGTTTTCATTCAAAACACAAAAACCAAGTTTACTGTCATGTATGTAGTACATATGTATGTCAGAATGTTTAGCAAAACATACTTGTCATTTTTATAAAAACAAGACGTCATTTCATTTGATAACAATTAATATATAATGTACACCTAAAAACGACTAAACAACTCGGTATAGGGTCGTTAATCAAAATAATCAATTCAGGTTAATCTTTCAATCACAATCAATCAAACAACCCTATTTACTTAAGCGCAAATCATAATTGATCAATAAATTGTATAAACGAAAACAATATCCATTGTTTGACCGCTCTAAAACCCCTCTCTGTTTACTTCTCCTCCAATACATATGTATATGCAGTGCCTCGTAACAACGAATCTGATAACAGTGTAATGCAAAAGCTCTGTGCAATATATAGTATTTATATTATACACAAATTCCCATTGACTGTGTGCTCATATTTACACTATTTTCCGGCGATCACCACATCATAGTTCTGTGCCGTGCCGTGCCGCGCCGTGTGATTCAAATAATAATAAATTCGTGATAAACGATCGTTTTTATAACAAACAGTGTTACTCAATGTGAGATCCAGATTACACATATAATTATATTAAAATATATTGTAAGCTTACCTATGTCAATATTATTACTGCAGTATCCAATGTGTCGCTTCGATTGTGTGGATTCATGAAATATGCACCATCTACATGCCAATCGCGTGAATTGCTATCATTTGTTATCCTGAACTTTAAGAAATTTTAATTTTATTTTAAACATTTATGTATGTAGTACATACATCGTTTATTTTAGTGTTTTACTACCAATTGATTTATCAAAAATATCGCAATCGTATTATTAATTAGCTTTTAAAAATACAAGTGGCACCAAAATTACACTAATAAAATGGAAACTCAGCGCCGTAATTTTTCACTTGTAACCATAACTGGTTCAAAATCCCAAAAGCGAAAACAAATTGCTGGGACACCATCAAAAACGAACAAAAACGCTTCGAGTCTCTATCATTCAATCGCATTCGCAATAATATTGGGTCAACTATTTAGTTTGATGCCGGTTTCCGGGATAAAAGCATCCGATCCGGCACAAATTCGGTTCCGCTGGTTTTATTTTAAGATCGTTTACACTTTATTCGGTGTGCTTGGGTGCCTAGTCACAGTAGGTTTTCAATTCATGCATTTCATCAGCTATGGAAAACAGTTTGACGATGTAGGTATGTGTATTGGGTGTTTAATTTTGTAAATAACATTTGATAAGCATCGTTTGTTTTGTAGTGAATATCATATTCTTTCTAAGTTCAGCGATTTCTAGTTTGGTATTTGTCAGATTGAGTTACATTTGGTTCAACTTTAATCAGCAATGGCTAGATGTGGAAAAGGCGATGAGAAAATGTCCTTTTCAACCGAATTTAGCGAGAAGAATCAAAATCACAACCACTGTTATTATGATACTAGCTTTAGGTATATCTTCAACCTTAACTATCTCAAAAAGAAAGGAACTAGCATAACAAAAACATCTTTTAAAGTTGAACATCTGCTGTCAATCTTGCGTACTATTCACCAATCAAATAAATGTCCAATTGCCCAAATTGACCCAGTGAAATCGTATTTCGGACTTAGTATTTCACATGCGTTTATATTTGTTGAGTTTAACTATTGGCTTGTTGCGTTTATGCAGGTAAAACAATTACTTATTGTTATAGTTAAAACATTTAAGATGTTTTCTTTGTTTATATAGTTCGCCCATATTATAGCAACATTCGCATGGAACTACACCGATTTGTTTGTCATTTTAATGTGTGGTGCATTGGCTGAAAGATTTCGGCAATTGAACCGTAAAGTTCAATATGAACAGGTCCATTTGTTTATAATGATTATTTCCGTCGTAAGTCGTTTTAATGTGTGTACAACTTTAGGTGAAAAACGAACAATTTTGGAAGGACATTCGCGAACATTATACACGCTTGTCGATGTTGTGCAAGAACTTAGACAATGCCATATCCCATATTGTTACGTTGTCATTCGGAAATAATTTGTTTTTTATCTGTATACAACTGTTCAACACTTTAAAGTTAGTAAACATGGCTTTATAATTGACGAGCAACATACAATTTGTTTAATAAAATAAACTAATTTTAGACCTATAAAAGGCGTGTATCACACAATGTATTTTGTATATTCGTTTGGTTTCTTACTGGGGCGAACCGCAGCTCTTTCAGTCTACTGTTGTTGGATCAACGATGAAAGTAAAAATATATTATCATATTTATTCGTTGTACCATCCGAACATTTTGGCATTGAGGTAAAACTGGGAACAATCAAAAAATATATTTACATTTGATCCAAAATATCTTTGTTTCAGACTAACCGACTAATACAACAAATTTGTTATTGTCCAGTCGTTATAACTGGATCAAACTATTTTGCGGTTACGAGAGGACTTTGTTTACAAGTGAATATTTAAAAACAATTGCTTGTGCATGGATTAAATGCAATTGATTTCAGATTGCTGGTGCTATTGTTACTTTTGAGTTAATTTTGGTCCAACTTGGACCCATGCTACTGAAAACTGATCTGGAGTTTGAGCCATTTTGTATTACTTAAATGTTGAATTCTTCACGAAATTGATTTCTAGATGTGCTTTATTGTTACACCCCCAGAAAGCCGTGATACAATCATTTATTTTTTATTCAAATTGTTATTATTATTATTATTTTTATAGACTTTATGGATGTAAATTGTGAGAGTACTTAAATAAATAAATAATATTTAAATGTTTTTTTGCTTCCCTTAAACGATCATCGCAATTATAATAGGTGTTAACTTTAATAATAATAATAAATGAGAAAATTTTCTACTATTTGATAAGGGAAGTTAACACTAAAAGTGATCAGATAACAATACATTTACATGCTCAATTGTCATTTAATCGATTCAGCGTTTATTCACAGAAAAACATGCAACACACAAATATTTATATAAATGTGTGCGTACTACTCAGTATATATCGTATGTACAATGGATTGTTTTTATTTTTTCTGTCACCTACTTCTCTGAACCACTACTGTCTGTCAGTCTTTCAGTGATCGCAAAACAATTAATCTTTTGTTTACTTTGTGCGTGTTCATTTTGATAAACTGTTCATTTCATTTAAAATGGCCATGTTATTGTTTGGTTTTGACAATAAATTATTTCTAGATGTGTTGATTAAGTTTCCCCCTAACGTTACCAGTGAATTTAATGTTAAGTTAGATATGTGGCGTAATTTTTTACAAACGGTAATTTATTTTTATCACCCACATCAACCATAAAAGTATTCATTGAAGACCCTATGTGCAACTTAATATTAGTTATTTAGTGTTTATTTTTCGCTGCTCTTTTAAGGTTTTATATTATTATTTTGATCGTCTTTAAGGGATTTGTAAATGTATAAATAGAATCCCTATTTATGCTATTGCTAATGCATACACATTTATTAATCTCTTTACTCATCCATACTATAAATAAACCATAAATACTTGTACAAATACCTCCCCAATATTCATAATATAGGAACGTAAGTAGTAACACCAATCAAATTTTATAGACATGTAATTAATCATTATACGAAGTACCCTTATCATCATTTTCTGAGTATGAGAATACATTAATAAAACAACCTTCCATTATCAATATAACCAATTTTTTTTTCCCCCATTTAATTCACTGATATGAAAAACCCCTATATTGTTTTAATCTCATCAACAAACAAAACACGAAGTACTACTCGTTATTTTGTGCGCCTAAACATGAATCATCTATTTCCCCTTTTGTTTAAACAGATGCGTTTAAAATTATTCCAATTTGGAACGAACCGCGGCGATCGAATCAATTCGATCAAATCCAAGTCCTGTTTACATCGTTCGATCAGCTGGGTGGTATTGTTTGCACAATGTTTTGGTTTAATGCCTGTACAGGGTATTACTTCGAATGACCCATATGATCTAAAATTCCGATGGAAAACGTTTGCTGCTGTTTACAGTTTGATTAATGTAACTGGCGGCGTTGCTTGGGCTGTTATGAATTTATTGCGATTTTTATCGACTGGCATGAATTTTGGTGATATAGGTATCGATTTTCAAATCAATATTGTCTTTTTCTAGTGGTTGGAATTTATTCTAGTGTCCGTCATTTATTTTACGAGTATAACATTAATCATAGTATTGTTTATACATATTGCTCGAAATTGGATGGAATTGAATAAAAAATGGTTGCTTATGGAGACGGCAATGCAAAAATATGAATATCAACCGAATTTATCGAAGAGATTCAAAATAACAACAATCATTGTTATGTTACTAGCTTTAGGTAGGTGATTGCGGAAACATATTTAAGCAACATATATAGGTATATGTATGTAGTACATTTGTTTATAGGCGAACATATATTGTTTATAACAAAACTAGTCAATTTAATAATGGAATGTTCGTTATTTCATAAACAACCGATGAAAACATATTTTGGGGCAGCGTTTTCGCAGGTGTTCGCATTAACAACATACACGATTTGGAAAGGTTTGATTTTAGAAGTAAGAGAACAGAAAATATTTAATATGCAATGAATTGATACCTGAACATGTGTAGTTTTTCAACATCTTAGCAACTTTTGCTTGGAACTTCATGGATCTATTCATCATGTTAATGTGTGCAGCATTGGCAGAGCGCTTTAAGCAAATAAACAGAAGAGTTGAATGCACTGAAGTGCACAACGAACATTTTTGGAAAGAAATCCGCGAAGATTATAACCGCTTAGCCTTACTTTGTACAGTCTTGGATGATTCTATATCGCATTTAATATCGTTGTCATTTGCGAATAATTTATTTTTTATTTGTGTCCAGCTATTCAATACACTTAAGTACGTACGGCAAAGTATCCGAGAAGTACTGCTATTTGTATTTGTTTTGTTTTATTTTGTTGCTAGACCAATCAACGGTTGGATACATGCAGTATATTTCTGTTGTTCTTTTGGATTTCTATTAGGGCGCACAGCAGCTGTTTGTATTTATGCAGCTTGGATTAACGACGAAAGTATAGGAATTTTAGGCGCTTTATTTGATGTTCCATCCGAATACTTTGGAACTGAGGTTTTTATATTGTTAATTACTACTCACGTCATTTAGTACCTATTAGATGCTTCAACATTTTCCACGAACGTCTAGTACGCAAACATACCATGATACGACTCATATTAGCGCGCGTAACTGAAAATTTCGCAATGTAAAATTCAAATTTCTTATGTATATAGGCGAGTCGACTGATCCAACAAATATCTGCATGCCCTATCGCCATTACAGGTTCAAATTATTTTATCATAACAAGAGATTTATGTTTGAAAGTAATTATTAAATATAAGTATGAAAATAATGATGTATAAGTAAATATGTTTTTTTAATAAATAGGTAGCTGGTGCCATAATGACTTTTGAGTTAGTTTTACAACAAATGGCACCTATGTTTCTGCATACTAATGACGAAGAGGGTAACAAACCGTTTTGTCTTACCTAATACGGCAAAAAACGACCACGCAGCGATTGTTGTTATTTTCGAGCAAAATGTATACCTATTTCATAAATTAAAATGATTTTAACAATCTACCTATAGTTATTATTTTTGATTGTATATGTTGAGACACCAACCAATAACTGGGTGTGGTTCAACTCCAAACAATTCAACTTTTTTTTTTGTTAAACAAAACCAAATCAACAACGAACCATTTTTAAAAGCTTTTTAACTAAAATTGTGAGAAGCATAGCGATGTGTGTTATGTACTTTATTCGAACTGTTTTGATTGACAGCACAAATATACTGATCACTATCTAAGTATACCCTTTAACATAATCTAGATTTCTACCCCATAGATATTAGTTTTTAAATATTGTTTACAAGAATAAACTGTGTAATATACATATATATATATATATATATATACCTACATATGTTAGTGCCGCATTTTCTAGCATTGTAAAATAATACTAAAAAATGCCAGATAAATTATATGTAGTTGATGGCATCAAACATAAAATGAGAAACAAAATTCAAGAAAAAAAATTGAGCCTAGACGATGCAAATTCGTTACAAGCCATAATGAAACTGCCGTTTATTGTAGCTCAATGTTGTGGATTATTTCCAGTATGCGGAATTGGATCCACGGCTGGAAGTTTGCAATTTCGGTGGTTGTCCTGGAGGACTTTATACACGATGTTCTGCATTTGTGGTAACATATGCATGGCAGTGTTTTTCTTTTATTGGGTCTCCATGAGAGGGTTACGACTTGAGAATATGGGTTATTATTAATTTCAATCATATGTATACAGCATCGCCTAATCAATTTTGATTTGTTACAGGATCTTTAGTGTTTTATACAACATCTTTAATTTGCACGCTTTTATTCCTGAGGCTAGCTCAAAAATGGCCCAAACTAGCCCAGCAATGGGCCAGCGTTGAGCAGAAATTTATTTCATATCCAGATGTTAAAAACAAACCACGAAAATATAAAATCATTTTGATCGGAGTTTTAGTGTTAGCATTCGGTAAATTGTATTTATTTGATAACATACATACATACATACAAAGTTCATGTCTATTCACATCACACAATGAGATGACAGAAAACTCTTTAAATCACAATCTAAAAAGTTTTCTGCCACCTTATTCGAAGGTAATAGGAATGTCTTTAAAAACATATACGTATATCATATAGTTGAACATACGTTAGCGGTGGGTATATCATTTGGATGGTTATCAAAATGCACCGACGAGAACTTAGGAATCACTCACATAAAAGCAGACTTTCCACAATGGTTTTGTTATATTGATTATAACCACTTCAAAGCCTTTTTAGTCGAGGTAATTGCACAATTGTTAACAATCACTAAAATACTACCTGTCATGCGAAGCATCTCTATCTTCCGGTCTATCTGTAATATCACTTTTCTTTTTTATAATCACAAATTTAGTATTTCAATTGGGTATCAACGTTTAACTGGAATTTCAACGATATTTTTATCATTTTAATCAGTGAGATAATGGCGGAAAAGTACCGGCAAATAAATGACAAAATAACATTTGCTCAGGTACGATTTCATTTTGAAAACTGACTTGAGCATTTTTAGTGTTTGTTAACAATTTCTATAAATATAGGTCAATGTAATAAATGATCAATTCTACAAGATAATCCGCGAAGATTACACACATTTGTCACATTTATGTGATACTCTGAATAGCTTTATATGCCATATTGTCACTTTATCATTTACTAGTAATATTATGCATATTTGTATACAACTATACAATATTCTCAGGCAAGATATTTACTACAGTTTTTATTTATATATATATATATATATATATATATATATATATATATATATATATATATATATATATATTTATATATAAAGTGTACCTATATGACCATGCATTTATTATTTAATAATTGCAGACCTCGAGAAACCTTAGTTGAATATTTCTACTACTATTTCTCCATGCTATTTTTAATTGCTAGAGCTGTAGCTGTTTCAGTATTTGCTTCTGCAATTAATGATGAATCAAAAGTACCTTTGTCACTTTTGAACTCAGTACCATCGTCGTGGTATAATTCAGAGGTAATATTAACTTAAAACTATGTATGTAGGCTTATATATGTATATATACACATGTGTGAATGAAATTTTAGGTAAGCAGATTAATACAACAAATTCATACCTATGCAGTGACGTTAACAGGCTCAAATTTCTTTTCAGTCACACGAAACTTATTGATAAGTGTAAGTATCTTCAGCCCCAGAAACCGGAAGAAGCTGAAACCAAAAATACTATTTAGAAAATGAATAATCAAACTTATTTTACTATATAGGTCGGCGGTACAATAGTCGCGTACGAAGTAGTATTAATTCAACTACCTAGGCCTTTATCCAAAGCAGACATTTACTTGAGAAACGCAACGGAAATACAAAAACTTGCGTTTATCTGTAACGTTTCACGTTTATGTGAACGTTAAAATCACTTACTCAAAACAACAGTGTTACCAGCCCTAGCACAAAGTTACTTTTACAATAGCAGCTTTCAAAATTAGTGAGACATATATGCACCTAATCAAATATTATTGTCTAGTAGCAATATATATTTAATGAAAAGCAATATTAAATGTGTTAATAAATAGTTCCTAATATAATGTATTACTGAATCTAATAAATAAACACCCTACCAGAGTTTGAGTACTTCTGACACGAGCACAACATCGAGATTGATCTACACGATTATAATTTAAAAAAGTGAAAATAACTAGATTTAAATCTAAGCTGTATAAATCATTTAATTTTGAGCGTCTCATCTTAAAAATAGCATATTTATCACTGACTAATACGTTATGTGCAATAAGACAATTTTAGCAAGAAAATTAGTTGTGGTATGCACTTCACGTCATTAGCGTTTAGTTATTTCTCGACTAAACCCCAGCCATGGTTTTGTTTGACACCTACTTTGTCGGTATAAATGGCCGCGAATACGCTAAATGTTGGATAAACATCAAAACTTATATTTGAAACAGCACAAATCTCTTGTATTTGATCTTGTTGTTTTTTGCGTACAGGCGAAAAATGGCTGTATTTGAAACGTTTCAAATCCAAACAGAAAAAGTTTGCCGTACTTGTTTATCGGACGATGGTGTTATGAAATCTGTATTTAGTATTGATGATACTAGCGGAACTAGTACACGGTTATTTGAAATGTTGATGGCTTGTGCTTCTATTGAGGTAAATTAGAAGAAGATAGAAGAAATATTTTACGAAGCTATTATACGTTAAACAATTGTTGTAAATAAAGAATTTTTATGATTTGGAATGTTGTATTGTTATTGTTTTGAATTAGTATTAATCACTTGATTTAGTTTTGAATGGCAAACATCTATTTTAGATAATCGAAGGAGATGGATTACCAGGCCAAGTATGTCTCCAATGTGTTCACTACATAAGTCGTGCATTTTCATTTAAACAATTATGCGAAAGATCCGACATAACTTTAAGGCAGTATTTAGGTAAACCGATATTAACAGACTTAAGTAACAAAATCGTAACGCCCGTCACGCCTATTGTGCCCGAAACAAAGGACGGGATATTAGAACCGAAAATTGAGATAATGGAAAACGAAGGATTACTCAGTCGGACAATGGATGAAAGCTCAAACGCAAGTGCCAGTGATAACGAAGGAATTAAAACGGACGACGACGACGACGATAGTAAAAAGTTGTTAAAAAAACGAAAATCGAAAGATGATACGGATCAAAGGATATATGCATGTGAAGATTGCACACAGTGTTTCACAACAATGGCCGACCTTAAGGTATTATTAATTGTCTGTATGTTGGAAACAACTGCGTTCCCAAGTAAGGAATAACAAAATTAATTTAGATTCACGCTCGGACTCATCCGAAAGACGCAAGGCACGTGTGCAAAGTTTGCAACCAAGGATTCGCAAGTGCTAGCACTCTGTGCAGACATATGAAGGTTTATATTCATTAGAAAACTATTCGAAATGGTCACATGTTATTCACACTTGTAGGTGCACGATGGCAACAAAAGACATCTTTGTTCCGAATGTGGTAAAGGTTTCGCGCGCTCCGACGATCTGACGCGACATTTACGAACGCATACTGGCGAAAAGCCGTTCCCCTGTACGATTTGCAATAAAGCGTTCGCGCAATCGTTCCGATTGTTGGAGCATATGCGAGCGCACGCAGGCGAAAAAACATTCGTGTGTTCGGTGTGCGGCAAAGCGTTCTCGAGATACACTAGCCTGGCAGCACACAATAAAACGCATAGTGGGGTCAAGAGTCATCAGTGCGGTCTATGTGGTAAAAGGTGAGCCAAACACGCATCAAATCACACTCCATTCATCCAGCAATATATGTATATTTATTTAGATTATGCGGGTCGGGTTCACTGGCGATGCACATGAAAACCCACACAGGCATCAAAGATCATATATGCCCATTTTGCGGTAAGGGTTTCACAACTCCAAGCAACTTAATTATCCATAAGCGTACGCATACGGGGGAGCGACCGTATATTTGTAGCGTTTGCGGGAAAGGATTTCCAGATCCGTCGCGACTCACTGTCCACCAGCGGTCGCACAGTGGCGAAAAGCCTTATGTGTGCTCCGTCTGTGGACGGGGTTGTGTTAGTTCGTCGCAGTTAAAGAAACATATGCGAATACACACGGGGGAGAAGCCCTACCATTGCCGGTTATGTCCAAAAGCGTTTCCGCGCTCTGAAGATTTGCGCATACATATCAAAACACATACTGGTAAATAAACGATTACCGAAATCGTTGAATAGTGAACTGAAAATAATTGTTTTTGTGAATGTAGGTGATCGGAATCACATATGTACTGTTTGCAACAAAGGATTCTATCAGGCCTCAACTCTTAAAGTTCATCTTCGAATTCACACGGGGGAGAAACCCTATATGTGCACTATATGTCATAAATCGTTTTCACAAACTGGGCCGCTTTCAACTCATATGAAAACACATTAAATCATGAGAATTAACAACAACCAAACCAATCTGACCAACTTTACTATCATTTTATTCGACAATATATTTATATATATATATATATATATATATATATATATATATATATATTAACATTGTTGTTTATTTGCAATTTTATCTTACGTACTTGGTTTCTATTATGCAGGTATTAAATGGCAAAGAACTTATTTGTATAAAACTAATTCATAATGTCTAATATTTTATTTTTGAAATTTATATTTTATTGTGTAAAAATAAATACATTTTACAATTTTATTTGCTTGATTTTGAATTAAATATTTTGGCTCATTCAATTACGTCTATTGTGAAATTATCAATTTTCATATAATAATTTAGTTCACCCCTATAATTCTTTATAAGTTGGCAACGATGTTGCCTAGAACATCTAAATTTTAACCTAATAACTTTAAAATGTTTTTATTGCAAAGAATTCTGTATCAAAACGTATCCAATTTAAAAAGTATACCTACGAAATCGTTAATTTGGTACATATTACGCCTTAATAACAAATTTTAAACTTATTAATCATTTACTTCCAGTACAAGTCGTCGAACATTTGCGTCTAGTTATGAAGGGGATGGCAAAACTAAAGTTCATATCATGAACAATGATTCCGAGTTAGGCCTATTAATTAATAGTTATAGCCAGGTATTGTTTAGCAAGTTTTAAAAATGGTTAAAGCATATATAATTACATAATTTTAGATGGGATTTCGACTAAATAACGACATGACAATTATAGGACCAATGGCGATTTTCCCAAGGTGTTGCTTGCCTACATAAAACTACCCTAACAATAATTAATTCACTATTTCTGTAAACTAGAACGGTCTTATCGTGGAATATCGGCAGTTATAAAGACGTGAACGAAGATTCTTTATCGTTATTCACAGTTTTAGAACCAAAATTAGATATAATAGTACTAGGAACCGGCAATTATACAAACGATACAACTCTATTCACAACAGTAATAAAATTCATGCGAAAACACCGAATAAACATTGAAATTTTACCAACGGATAAAGCAGTGTCCACTTTCAATTTTTTGAATTCAGAAGGACGCTACGTAGCTGGTGCTTTTATACCACCCGATACAATCAAAACTACAGAAAACGAAGTCATCCAATCGAAGATGCGACATAAAAATCTTTATGAATTAGATGATTAATGTTAATATGAATTGTGTATATTGTTGAATAAATTAATTTAAATCAGTCTAAAATGTTTTTTTTAACTATTGGAAACACTAGTTAATACCAACGTAAAATAATAAACATTTTGTTTATATCTAACAATGGCAAACCATTTTAATGTGTGCCGCACTTGTTTACAACAATCAAATCAATTGTATTCTTTATTCGGACCAGTAGAAACGCTTGAAAGTTATATAAACTATAAAAATATTGTTCAAAAAATTGCTGATATACAGGTTATACATATTAAAAAAAGATATCTAATAAACCCAATATAGATAACATTTATATTAGATTACAGAAAATGATGGACTTCCTTCAACTATTTGCCAGCAATGTGTTGATGTAACAAATATATGTTATAAATTTAAAAAACAATGTCAACAATCTGATGCTAAATTACGTTTAAACAATGCGAAATCAGTCACAAACAAAACTGATCATACGAAATACTGCGAAACTAGGAGCGTGTTAGACAATGAATGTGTGAAACATGAAGCTGGCGATAAGTTATGTTCGGAAGATGAAAATGTTAAATGTGACGAGCCGAAAGAAACACAAAACACAAATAAATGCAATCATTGCAACAAAGAATTCAATAATCGAACGAATTTAAATAAACATATGCGTACACATACAAAGCGGCATTCATGTTCTGTTTGTAAAAAAGGATTTAGCCGTCTGTTTGATGTGCAACGACATATGACTATACACACCGGCTTGAAGCCGCATAAATGTGATTTATGCCCGAAAAGTTTCAGCCAATCTGGAACTCTAGCGACACATATACGTTCACATAACGAATACGTTAGCACAACAAAACCGAATCAGAAAGAAGAGAAGTTTTATTTATCTAACTTTTGCGGGAAGAAATTTCGTGACAACGGAAGCTTAACTATCCATATCCGGCGTCATACCGGTGACAAACCGTATTTGTGCACAAAATGCCCGCTAAAATTCGTCTCATCCGGTCGCCTGACTTCACATAGCCGTGTTCACACAGGCGAACGCCCATTTATATGTACTATTTGCGGGAAAACATTCGCGCATTCAACAGTTATCGCTTTGCATTTAAAAACACATTCAGGCCATCGCCCTTACACCTGCGGTGTATGCAACAAATCATTCACAACTCATTATTATCTAAATATACATAAAAGACAACACACGGGGGAGAAACCTCATCCTTGTGGGACATGTGGAAAATTATTTGCAGATCCGAAAGTTTTGAAACAACATCTAATGGTACATTCAAACCACAAACCACATTTATGTTTAGTTTGTTCGAAAAGATTCGCTAGGAAACATCACTTACAACACCATATACAGACGCACGCAAAATTTGTTTGAGAACCACTGAATCATCTAGGGATGTTTAATCCACTTAAGTTATAAAATACCCAATGTCATTTATCAATATTTTGTTTACATTTATGAATGAATGAACAACACATAATAAAATTGTGATTGAATAAAAATGGTTTTTATTGATAATTTAGATAACATTTGCCGAACATGTTTAACACATGACGGTGAAATGTGTTCACTGTTTCCAAACAAATCGAAATTATTAGATATGCTAATAAACTGTTCATCTATTGAGGTATTCGCATAGCGAATTTAAATCGAAACAACCATTAATTAATGATTCCTATTAGATACTAGAAAACGACGGACTGCCCTCGCAAATTTGTTCCAAATGTGTTCAAAACGTAACACAAGCGTTTGCATTTCGACAACAGTCTCAACAATCAGAACTGGCATTAAAAATCTATATTACACAGCAACATAAGCATAGTTCATCATCACCGAGGAATGATGATGATTCAATGACCGGTTTTGATATTTTAATCAAAAATGATGAGATACATGGTAGGAACTCAGGACGATCGATTGTTTTGAAATATTAGAATGTTGTTTTATATAGGAAATAAATCGAATAAAACTTCAAAAGTCTCGAAAGAAAACACAAAACGGAGAAAAAAGAGTAAAGAAGATAAAGATAATTCGACGGATGATGATGACACTGAACAACCACTGTATCCATGTCCTGAATGTACACAGTGTTTTACAACATATCACGATTTAAAAGTACTACTCATATTAAGTTTTAAAATGTATTTTTGTCGTGGAGGGATTTTTCCTAAGTAATCTCAACTTAAAAAAATGACGAAAACATTTTAAAATGAATATTTGATTACGTAGCTTTTATAGATAAATTTGTACAGGTACACAAACAAACGCACACCAAATCAATCCAACATATTTGCAAAATTTGCCAGCAACATTTTTCCAGTTCCAGTTCCCTATCACGGCATTTCAAGGTAGCCAAACTATTGTCCATGATTAGCCAAACGAATTAACCCAAATGTTGTATAGATTCATGCCGGAGTGAAGCCTCATTTATGCTCCGAATGCGGCAAAGGATTCACCCGTTCCGATGACCTAACGCAACACATGCGAATACACACGGGCGAGCGTCCATATATTTGTAACGTTTGTTGCAAATCATTTACACAATCTTCCCAATTGCAAGAGCACTTACGTGCACATGCAGATGAGAAAAGTTTCGTATGCACTACATGCGGCAAAGCATTTTCAAGGTACAATAGTTTATCAGGACACATGAAGATTCATACCGGTGGCAAGTCATTTCCGTGTGGAGTATGTGGTAAAAAGTAAGGGGAAAACTTTGTTATAATATATTGAAAAACATACCTCTGACCTCTTCTTTTCTTAGCTTATCGAGTACTGGCGCTCTTACTCTGCATATGAAAACGCACACTGGTGAAAAGGACCACGTTTGCACTTTGTGTGGCAAAGCTTTTGCCTACTCGGGACATTTGGTAATCCATACCCGAATCCACAGCGGAGAACGTCCGTACGTATGTCAAATTTGCGGCAAAGGGTTCCCGGATGCATCACGTTTGCGAGTACACCAGCGCTCTCACAGCGGCGAAAAACCGTACCAATGTTCCATTTGCCACCGGGGATGTGTGACGTCATCCGAATTGAAGAAACATACTAGGATACACACGGGGGAGCGGCCGTACCAGTGTAATTTATGCCCGAAAAGTTTTCCGCGCTCAGAAGATTTACGAATTCATATCAAAACACATACTGGCGACCGAAACCACTTGTGTAGCGTGTGTAATAAAGGTTTTTATCAGGGGTCGACCTTAAAAGTACATATGAGGATCCATACTGGGGAAAAACCTTACAGTTGTGACATCTGTGACAAAGCCTTTTCGCAAACTGGAACTTTGAGTGCACATATGAAAACGCATGCTTAACATTTTTCTGTTTATAATTTTGTGGCTGTCTTGTATTTATTTTAGTATGTAAAACTGACTGTACGTATTATATGTTCATATTTGTAAACAATTTATTATTATTATTATTGTATGTGTACTATTTATTGCAACGTAATTTGAAATCAATAAACATTTGTTTGTTTATATTAATGAAATATTTATAATATAACATGAGTATAGCCCATGTGCTTTCGGGCTCGTGGTCTATAAAGGTAGGTTCACAAACCTATATTTCTATATTGACAGCAGCATTCTTTAAATAAGCGCGTTATTGCTTGTTATCACATAAATGTGGTTTATTGTTTCAATAAAAGTTTTACAATCCAACTAGTGAAAATGGACGATAAAGATTTGCATGTAGAAAGACGAAATATATATATTAGCACTTTCTTTAGTCCGGGTTTATTTTGGTTTATCTATGATACAGATTTTCCAAAACGAAGCAGAATTGCGGATCAGATTAACAATTTTTTGCGTCCGGAACGCTTATACGAATCCAAGATTGGTCAACAAATTATTGTAAATTATGATAGTATTTGGGTTAGGGCTGAGTTAGTTAAAATTAACATATTTGATAAACCAACAAAAGAGTACGTTTGTTGGCTAATCGACTACGGAATCTTCTGTTTAGTTAACACCGTTTATGCGTTGCCAGAAGAATTAGTAGTTTTGCCGACGTATATAAAAAAAGCTAAAATTTATGGCCTTACGAGCGTAATTAATGTAAGTGCAACCATTCTCAAAACAGTCTTAGAAAAATTGTATATAACTATAAAATTAGAATTCTATATAAGTTGTTGCAACCGGTATGTATATATATATATATATATATATATATATATATATATATATATATATATATATATATATATATATATATAATAGTAAACATCATAACTTTATAACGACGGTTTTTGGAATGCTTTAGTTACAGTTAAAATGAAATACAGTTCATCATATTTACTAAACTTACCATAGGAGCTTAATATTGAAACGGGTAAAATGAAAAAATCACCGAATGTGAATTGGGCGGCGGGTATTCGAAAAAATGTAAGCGCTTTTTTATTAGGCACAGATGTGCCCCAAATATTCGTGTGCCAATGTACGCACAATGGTTTTGAAATTGGAGATCTGTTTTGCCAAGATTCTAAAGGGGAGGAACTGAATATGGCACTAAAGATCATGCAATGGGGTTTGGGGGACTATGACGAACAACAGTTTCAAATAGGTGAATAATTTGAAATAATTATTTTTTCGGACGATAGGTACCGCTACTTTGCAGTTTTAAATGAACCGCTATAAAATAGTGTTAGCGTTATCTATCTCGAATTAAAATCTCGATGTAACAAGTTTTCAACTAATTTTCAATGCGTCGTATCTGTTTCAAGATTGCTTTAGTAAACTCAAAAATATTCGAATTCCGTTCACTGTAATATATACGACAATCACATCATCGAGAATCGTATATAAAAGCAATTCGTACCCAATTTCAAAGGGCAGAGGCATTTTTCGTCATCCGACGAGTCTAACCTGCAACAACGAACCTTTGGGTTGTTCAACAATTATGGAAGAAAACGCATGTGCGACCACTGAATCAAAAACTGATCATACAATCAACGGGTCAAAAGGCAGAGGGAAATTTATAAAAGACCTAGTTAATCGAGTGCAACCTGCAATTGAGCACCACCACGATTCCACAAAAGAGACGATTCTTGGTTTCTCTAAAAAACCGCGCCCTGAACCTGATTTCAACGACGATCAATCGAAATTCGAGGACTTTCACGATGATTTCGAATGTAGTTTAAACTCATCTGGACGTGGATTTTCGAAGGCTGTGCCCGACAGTGATGATTCGTTCGAAAAGACCGCGAACGGTCGAGGATTATCGAAAATAATTAATCGACTAAAGAAATCAGAGAGTCCTTTAAAAGAGGATTTTGAAGATGTGGATTTTGAGACTTCTTCGTCCTCAAAAGGAAGAGGGTTTTGTAAAATTAGTCCTAAACACTACTCGGAATTAAATGGATTTGAAGAGGCAAAAGATGATTTCGAAACATATAGCTCAAAAGGACGTGGTTTTTCAAAAACAAGTCCACATGATTTAAGAAAATCTGAAGTTGCCAATGATTCCTTGAACTTTGATGACGCAGAAGATTTCGAGTCGTTCACCTCAGCAGGGCGTGGATTTTCTAAAACAAATCTAACCCAAGCTGATGACTTCGAAACGTTCAGTTCAACCGGTCGCGGTTCTTCCAAACGAAGTCTGAAAAACGCAAGTAGTATTTACAAAGCAAGTCCAGAAATGTATAATTCCGAAGATGCACTGGATAATTCACCCGAAAAAAACTCAAAAACGAAGAGTTCAAGTAACTCATCGATTGATCAAATTACGCCATTCATTCCAAAATCTAGTCAATATGAAGACTCTAGGTCAATCTTATCCTCGGATAGTTCTCATTGCGAAATGGTGCCGTTTAAATGTTACCCAGCTGGAGCAAATTTAAGCTCAAACAAGTTAAACAAAATTGGCGATCACCGCAATGAACAAAGATTTCGCGATTCGAAAACAAGTGCACGCAAAACAAGTAACTCAGACAGCGATCGAGGGTCTTCAGATCACAATGGTAATCATGAACGAGTACGCCAAAGCAGTTCAGACAACACGAAACATAATGAGCATAAATATTTAAATAGTAATGAGAAAAATTCTCCAAATTGTACAAAAAAGCATTTGCCTAACGGTAGATGTGATTGTAAACAGTGCGACGAATGGATGATAAACAATGCACGAGTTTTCCAAAATCGAGAAGCGCCGAAAATCGAAAAGAAGCCGTTACCGAAAAAGATGCGCACTGCGCCTACATTGCTTTTCAAGCCCAAAACAAACGGCGCAACTGAAGTAAACGCATATGGAAACTTAACGACATATATTGCTAAACTGACCGCTTCGCGGCTGCTAGCCCACGGTACTCATTCTCCTTCACCACACCACGATCTGTGCACGCTTCCTTTCCACATCGAAGTGCATGCAAGTCTGCAGCATTTGAAATACATCAAAGCGTACCGAGTGCAAACTTACGCCTGGCCCGCGATCCTACGGGACCAAAATCTAATCGTTGTTAATGTTCCGAAAAGTGGCAAAACCATGGTTTACGTCCCTGCAATATGCTCATTTGTATTGCAATGTCCGAACGAGTTAACCCTAGCGATGGGACCACTAGTTGTTATCATTTGCCCCGGCGTTGAATCCGCCGAAAACGTTTACAAACTCATTATCAAAATGATCAACATGAAAAGTAAAATCGGTTTAATCATACCGCCGCAAGGGAAACACCAAGACAAAGAGTTAGCCGCAGGTGTAGACATCTTAATTTGTACGCCGCGTACGTTTAGACGTGTGATTAAAGATAAAGCTATTAATTTGCGGCGATTGCGACACGTTGTGTTGGAAAACGCAAGCGAACTTTTCGATTTGTTCGCCGATGACATGGATGTGATCTTTGCGATTTTCGAAAAGATGCTTACTAAACACAATACACAACGAGACATTCAAATGATTGCGGTATCACAAGAATGGTCGTCGGCGCTAGAACGACTTGCTAAACGATTAGTTAGGATCCCTTTAATATGTATTGGATCGTATCTAGAAGCGACTTTATACGGCCGCACTGATATCCAGGTCAAATTCACTGAATCCTCATCGAAACATTCAGAACTTCTTGGTAAGAATACCTCAACCGGTTTTTAGTGTAAACTATTAATACGAAACAATTTTTGCAGATTTAATTCAAAGTAGATCATTAATATACAAAACTGTAATCATATGTAATGAATTGGCTGAAATAGAGAGTCTTCTCGAGTACTTAAAGAAGCACTATGTTCGTTATTTAATGTTGAACGAGAAATCGAGTGTTGATGATATAAAACTAGTAAACGCAGAATGGGCGAATATCGTAAGCGGAAAATACCCTGTATTAGTTTGTACCGATGATATCCTCAACACAGTATTACCAATTTTCGATGCGTCGGTTGTGATCCAAAATTCGCTACCGATTTCCTGGTCACAGTTTGCTTTACGATTCTCTTTGTTTACCGATAATTATCCGAGCCCTTTAGTGCAAGATATAAAAGTAAGTTTTACTTTTAAAATCATTTTAAGACGCATTTTTTCATTATAAGATGATTGTAGGAAAAATTTAAACGTTGTAAAATGTATATATTTGTGGATGAGACAAATCTGGAGCAATTTCCAAGAATGGTCCATTTATTACAGCGAATGGGATGTGTTTTAAACAAAGATATTCTCGATAAATATTCAGTGGGTATCAATATGATTGTGTAATCTTTTCCACTAAACTAAATCTATTTCAGGAACTTTTAATGAAGATAGAACAGGAGAAAGTCTCAAACCAAATTGAACTCTGTGAGAAAGTTAAGCTTTTTGGGATTTGCCACTTACACATTACATGTAAATATCGACATATATTATCCGTTAAGGTAGACCGCAGCACAAGATTACCGAACTCGGGTTTGGTGAAATTAAAAGTGTTACACATTCGTAATGTGACCAGTTTTTATGCGCGCTTGATTGAATATACGGATGCCGAAGAGATTGTGCATCAAGTTGAGGATAACTTCGCGTATATCGCTGTGCATATGACGAAACTAGCCAACACAAAAGAAAAACCAATTGTCGCGAATGCCAACATCGGTAGTATTGCTGCTGTCGAAGAGAACCATGGTATATTTCGAAGATGTGTTGTAATACGGGTGCAGAAACACGGCACTTTGAATCAACCCCTTCTTGTTACTGTCCGTTTATTAGATACAGGTAATCATGAATCAATGTCGTAGTACAATTTCAAAAAGAAACTACTTGCATTTTAATTATGTATTATAAAATGTATGTGTTTATGCCACTTTAAATGGAGTAATTTTTATAGGAGCAGAATTAGTTGTGTCAACATCAAATCTATACATGATCTCCGATAGACTTCAGGCAATTCCACCACAAGCAGTAGAAATTTATCTGGCGAATGTGGGACCTCCAGATCGCGACTCAACATGGTCGCAACTTTGTGTTAGTCGCGTAACTACTGCATTTGACCATGCCGATTATGAGAATGTTGAATGTTATTTTATTGGCCGAGTACGTTACAATGAAATAAATGTTCTATTTCTTTTTTGGATTTAACTTTCATTTTTAAATAGATTAAACTACAACTCGGAAACGCGATTTGGGTCGACAATCTAATTCTGAAACACTATCTAGAAAACGGTAGTTTAATTGTTAATAAACTATCAGTTCGGTACATGCTATTTAATAAAAAACTAGTGGAGGATCGACCCGAACACTTGGAGCACTTGTACGCGCTGTGTAAACAATATGATTTCAAATTACCCAACTATAATTTGCCGATAAATAAAGAATTAAAGATACAACGTAAACAACAAGCCAGCTGGGCACATCTAGACAATTTGGAAGATTACAACTGGGTCTATATGTCCACAGCGCAATCGCCTGATCATTTCTATTTGCAATTGGCAAAAAATAATGATTTGTAAGTGTGCTAAGGCACTCAACTACTAAAAGTGAAGGCTCAACACTAAAAAAAGAATCATTTCAGATTGGAGCAACTTTCGAAAGAAATACAATTAACAATATCAAAACCTTTATACACATGTGTGTTCGACGTATTCGTAGGCCATTACTATCTAGGAAAAGACCCACAAGAAAATGTGTATGCACGAGTTCTGGTCACAAAATTAGAGAGCGATTTAGCGCATTGTTTTTTCGTTGATTACGGTGACACAGAATTGCTACCAATCATCGAATTAAAGTACCTTTCGGACGATCTAATCGGGAAACTTCCATTCCAAGTAATTAAAGTCAAATTCCCCCTAATCAAAATTAGATTCATTCTGTTTTCTAGATTATAGAATGTCAACTGTGGGGCATAGCCCCGGCGAATTCAGAGTCCTGGTTGAGTGAAGCAACTGACATATTTTATGATATAGCTTTCGAACCAGAATCTAATACTTTTCGGTCACTTTCCGTTAAAGTTGTAACCGATTCCGAACCGGAAGTGACTGGTTATAAAAAGTATTCCGTCATACTGTTCGATACGTTTAAGAAGATTGTGAATGTTAATGATTTACTGGTCCAAAAATGTTTTGCAATTCGAACGGAGAAAATGATAGATATTGATTTCGATCAACTTATTCCGAAAGTTGCACATCTAGTTGACAGTGATTGCGAAAATGACGAGATTGAAGAAATTAGAAGACAATCCGAGGAGTCGGATGATGAAAATAATATGGATATACAGATTTTTGATGCGAAGGCATTCTTTAATGGTTTATTCAAGGTAGACGCGTTCTTTTTTTTTTAACATTTAGGTAAAACATTTGCTTTTAGAAAGATCTATCGACTTTAGTGGATAATACGAATAATGCAAAGTCCATAGACTATCCAATTGCAATGGCGGCGCTTCCAAGTCCAGACTACTCAACTCCAAATGTTGTTTGGAGTCAAACTAATTTACAAATAATTCTGCATATAAAAGTAACAGGAGTTTCAGAATATAACGTAAACGTGCTCCGAAATCGAATCCTAACTTTCAAGTAAGTCAAAATAAACGTTGTAATAAACAAATAATATGTTTATTTAATTTCATAAAGGACTGAGATACGAAATACAAACTACCGCTTAGACCTAAACCTATTTGCAAAAGTGTCACCACAAGTAGAACATTCCGTGTTAGGTCTTTACGTCTTAGTTAAACTAATAAAAGAAACCGAAATGGAATGGGATCGATTGGTTTCAAATACGGAACGCATGCGGTTCATAACTTATAATATATCCGAGATCAACATAGATGACGACGATTCGGATGTAGAACCTTGTTTAGATAAGCCGAAAGTGACGAATGATGACGATAACGAGCAGTTCGTGTATGAATACGGATCAGATGTTGATTATAACGAAAGTGATTATGAGTCTGAATTAAGTTCGGATGGGTGAGTTTAGTGTCGACATTCCTAAATTTTAATAAGTTATGATTATGATTTTACGAAGAATTCGTTTTTTTTTTTAAATACAATTTTTTTATCACGTGCTTTGAGTCATAAAACTATTTTGACTATTATTTGTAAGCCTAGTTGCAGAAAGGTTCGTTATAAGTGTTGGCGTCAGTTGTTTAACAGTCCGTCAAGGATAACATTCGTTTACACTTTCGATGCTTGACGGGCTGTTAAGGCAGTTTGTTGCAGTTGTCTGCAATAGGTTTATTGTGAACGAAACGGTTACATGCTACTAAATAAAGTATTCTATATAAATAAAAGTGTCTCAATCCTACCTTAATCATTCAAGAATTCAAACTGGGCTACATCACATCAACAGAATATTATTATTTATTCCAAATACAACTTGGTATTACTTTTTAGACTAAAAAAAAAAAAACTGTTTGAAACATTATACATAAAATATAATTAGATTATAATTTTAGCTTTGTTACCAATGCATTGCGACGCACATCATAATTAGACGATGGTGATTTAAGTAATGAAGTAATAGTAGTTTATAAAATTACGATTTTAATTGTTTTTATCACTTGTTTATACAATTTTGATAGCTAACAAATTTAAATAGAATGTCTGCAAAGAAATAAAGCAATACATGAAAAATTACAATAAATCATATACTGATTGAGATCACGACACTAAACATACTTGTTAATATCGACAAAATAAAATATAAACTAGGGTGTAGATGGTTTAAAACATATCTTCATCTTGTGGTAGGAACGTTTCGTTTACATCTAGTTCCTATAAGAAGATGTTTAACATAAAAGAACGCAATCAACAACTAAAACAAACCTGGCATTCTTCTTCGTCCTCAGTTCCATCTTCATTAAAAATATCTTCAGTCTCAGGGCAATCTATCACAACAATAATCAACATAATAAATACCACAACAATTAACAGTTCGCGCATTATTCACCATCAACATCTTCGTATTCAAAACAATCTTCTTCATTATTGTCACTTTCCGGTTCGGATTTCACATCAATTTCATCTTCATTCAATGTCGTGCCTTGTACAAATACAATTTTGCACTCATCTTTATCGTTGTTCCGTTTCATTAGTTTAAAGTTATCCAAATCATTCGTTTCCAGTTTCCGTTTAGCAAGCGGATTGACTAACAGGTTTTCACATTTAAATTTCACCGATAGATATTTCGATTTATAATGTATCGTTCTGGTTGTTTTGTACGAGTGAATCGCATCTTGGACATTTTTAAAACAAACTAACGCGGATGAGGTTCGCGGGGCTGCAGTCGCTTCGCGAAATGTTTTATATTTATAGCATGCAGGGTATAACTTTAAAATATCTTGGTAATTAATTTTTGCGGGTAAATTTTTTATATGAAGCACGTAAGGGTTGATCTTGTAGTCTTCTTTCTTCTTATCAAGCTTTGATAGAATTGAGTGTACTAGTTTTAAATCTGCGACTTTCTACAATTATTCAAATTTTAAATCCAAAAATTATTTCAATTTAAAAAACTATTAATTATAAAAAAGCATGCAATTCTTCATTTAAAACAAAAAAACAATTATTTTTTAATAACAGCGTTTTTCGTGGTTGAAACACTAATGTTCTCAACGTAAGAAATTTAGCTGTGACGGATGAATTTTTTATGTACCTGTTGTTCGTTAACAATACATTCTTTTTTATGTTCTTTCTTCATTTCAACTTGTGGATCTTCATGTTCAGTTTTATGCAAATCAATAACTTCTATATTTTCTTTCTTCACTGCAATTTGTAGATTTGTCTTCTCATTTTTATTCAAATCAACAACTTTCTCCTTACTAGTATCATGGGAATAATCTACGTTTAAAACGCGCGATTTGAATTTCAATTTGTTTACTTTATTATAACATTTAACGGCATCGTTAACGGTAGCAAAACGTACGAATGCGATTTTAGATTGACGCGAATTATCAAACGTGATATTATACTCAAAACAGTTTGGAAATAAGCTAAATAATTCAGGTTCTGTTATTGCAAGTGGCAGATTTTTTATGTGTATTGTGTCACTTGTGGTTACAGTGGATTTTATTTGATTGTTTCGCGTGTTCTATAAACAAACAACTATATTTTGATACAAAATAATTAAAATTAGATGAACTTGCCTCATTATCAATAGCGTCTAGAACATTTTCATAATATATAGCATCTAAAATGAATGTACCAACTTGTCATTATAATAATTTTTCACATATTTATACCAAAAATAAAAACCTTCTTCATTATACTGATCTTCTTCCGACCACTCATCTTCTTCATGCATAACAAACTCGACCACTTCATCCGTGATTTCAATCGTGTCTGGCGCATTTAATTTAAACTTGTTTCGATTGAATTGAATAATTAAACAATTTGATTTATAGAATACATTATTCGTGGATCTATACGCTATGATAGCTTCTTGAGTTGTTTTAAAATGTACTAAACACGATTTCGAATCGGCATCGCTACTTTCAGGTTCTAATACCTTATATTTCTCACAGGAAGGATACAAAATTTCGATATCTCTATTTGTTATATTTAGCGGTAAATTTTGTATGAATAACGTATACGGATCGAGATACGGTTTACTTATATCTAACTCGATTTTTCTCACAAAGTCTACTGATAAATGACCGCTTTCGAGCGATTTTTTTGGTAAAGATATTTTAAGAAAATTTGCTTTTAATTTATCCTAAATAATCATTTGCTATTTATGAATACTACATTTATTTCATACTGATATATTACTTACCTCGACTTCGATGAGGAATCGTTGCTTTGGCACATACACTGGTTTTAAACTATACACATGTTTTATTGCTGGATGTAATGTTTTAAGACTATTTTTCAATGAATCATTTTCATGATACGTGACTAATAGTTGATTTTTCTTGTTAAATCTCTTTTCAACTTCTAACGCCAACTTTGCATCATTCATTTTTAAACTTTTCCTCATAAATACTCAGATATTTGCAATTAACAAGAAGTAAATTATTATTATCAGTTGTTTTCTTTAGAAACGTCAACATTTGTAAAATAGTTCAATGACAAGTGATACACAATGAACATAACTGCAAGTCATTATGTATTTTAATATTAAACGCATTATTTCATTGTTAAAATATTTCATTGTTACCTATATATATATATATATATTTTATATTGATTTATATTTTAATTTGGGCGTATTATAAAATTAGAACCATTTTAGATCTATTAAAATTGTACTGGTTTATTATTTGATTGGGTACACTGGACACTCTCCCAAAACTTGCCATGGTACCTGAGTACCAAAGTTCATGTTCCATTGTTCATTATTGAAAATGGCGTTGATTCATGTGATTACTTCTACAATATGTCATAGAAAAACATTATAATATTATCGTTATTTTAAATAATTGTTTGTTATACTTCGCTAAAAAGCTACTAGAAATATTTATTTTTATTATGAAATACAGGATTTTAGTACAATTGTGGTGGTTATTATTTTAATAAAAGTGTCAGTTTTTGTTCTGTTTATTAAACGAAACAAGGTCGAACGAACTTATAATTTTTTTGGTGTAACATATTGAATAGATATCACGAGATAACAAAATGGGATTGTTGTTTTCCAAACTTTGGAGCCTTTTTGGCAACGAAGGTAAGAGGAGAGAATTTAAGTATGATTGGTGGATGCAATCTTTGTGTTGTTTCAGAACACAAAATAGTGATGGTTGGTTTAGATAACGCGGGCAAAACAACGATTCTTTATCAGTTTTTAATGAACGAAGTCGTTCATACTAGTCCAACGATAGGTTCTAATGTCGAAGAAGTTGTTTGGCGAAATATACATTTTATTATGTGGGATCTTGGAGGCCAGCAGTCTTTAAGGGCTGCTTGGAGCACTTATTATACAAATACAGAAGTAAGTCATTATTCGTGTGTGTAGGTGTGTGTGTGTGATTAAAAAATTATCTTAGTTTGTGATCATGGTTATCGACTCAACTGATCGCGATCGCCTTGCGGTCACAAGAGAAGAATTATACCGAATGTTGTCTCATGAAGAATTAAACAAAGCTAGTGTTTTAATATACGCAAATAAACAAGTAAGTAAACAGATTAAATATCAAACTATTGATCGCATTCTAAAAATAACTAATTTAATTATCCTAATCTCTTGTTTCATAATTGTGAAAGTGAATATAGTAAAAAAAAAAAAGTGCATTATTGAATTTAATAAGAGAAATTTTTATATATAAAATTGCGCAATAAAGTTGGTAAAACAATTCAAACTTTCACCTAACTTATATAGAATATTTAGCTTAGCTCAGTTAAAACTCATGTTGTTGGGTGATTGTAGGACTTGAAAGGTTCAATGTCGGCGGCGGAAATTTCACGTCAACTTGATCTAACCTCGATCAAACAACAACAGTGGCATATACAGTCCTGTTGTGCGCTTACAGGCGAGGGGTAATCATTCATTGATTATTAATCATCGATACAACAGGAGACACTAATGAATCATGTTTCAGATTGTATCAAGGCTTAGAGTGGATAGTGAGTCGTTTAAAGAAGAAATGACACCTGCAACCGCGAAACGTTTGTGATACTTTTTAAATAAATAAATAAAATATTAAAATAGTGAATTTACTATTATTATAATTAATTATTAAATGTGAGCCTGTTGTTATATTATATAAAATGTACGCGATTGATTCTTTCTAATAGAGTCGCCTACCAACTGGACGCCATATTGGATCCGTTGTTTGCAAAACGATTGGTTGTTTACTTTTAATTTGCTAGTTTCGAATGACCTGTTCTCATATTGAGAATGTGAATTGCCGCTAATCAAAAGTGTCTGAAATGTACGAATCGCATTCTTTTTCTGTTCGAATGGTATCATGCAATGTCAACCGGTTCGAAAGTTGTGTTCACTGTATTCGTGTATCAACTATTAGTTTGTTTTAGCTGAATCGTTTTTGTAAAAAGAATACAGGTCTTTAACGCTGCCACCATTTTGTGTATTTTCAACATTTTAAATTTGTACATATTTTTAATGATTGTATATGACTAGGTTGTAATAAATTTATTCTTTTTAAGAGTACGCTATTCTCAAATATTGTTTGTGAACGAATTCTTTTTTTAGTTGTAATTTCACCATTAACGCTAAATGTATCTCAAACAAAAATTATACTTTATTTTTCTATTAAACCAAAACTTGTTTCAATTCATAAACTTTATTATTGTTGCGTTAGTAACATTCTTAAAATTCACAATAACAATCAAAAGTAGAATTTAGTTAGTATATTAATAAAAACATTAGCTAGTAAGAGCGGAAGAGTACATCGAAAATGGAAAGTATTAAAGAAATGCTGGGGAATTTATTTCGTACACTCTTCAGCGCACTCCGGTTTCTCGGCGGTGTCGTCGTGACTCGGCAAATTTTTTATTTCATCTTGCAGGCCTAGCGCTTCTAAGATTTTGCTGTTTGGCAAATGATCCGCGGGTCCATTTTGCTTAAATTCACACAAAACGTTACCACCTTTAGCCACAATTAAAGCTCCACCCGTTTGTAGCCCATCGCCCGCCAAATTCCCTGGAACTTGCATCTTACGGCTTTTATTCACAGCTGCTCGCGAGTCCGCCCATAATAACGACGCCAAAATGGTCAAATAGTTAAAACGCTTAAATTCAAGCGTTTTATATATTTGTTTATCGTTATTATCCACATATAATTCTAAAATGATACATTAATCATGTATACATGGCAGCACATAATCGAATGTCATTTTTCACTCACCTCCATCGAAGAATTTACCATCCACAAATTCTTGGGCTCCAAATTCTTCTAGACCAATACCTACCATATCAACATCATGTTTCTTTAAGATCGGAACCAATTCCGATAATTCTTTCGCGTAAACACGACACATCAGACACCCCCATCGTCGGAAAAATATTACAACACAATTTCGTTCAGCCCAAAATTGATCTAACGTCGACACCTTGATGGAATATGTAGATATTGCGATTACATTACACAACAGAAAAGGGCGTATAATTATAGGTTAGATTTATGTGAGATCTCACATAGAAAATAAACTTACGACGCCCGTCGTCAAATGCTTGACCTCCGCCTGTGCAATCGCAGATATATTCATAGCTTGATGAGTAATTTATGTTTGTTTGATATGTTTTTTACAGCGGCCGGCTGTTTACGCACTTGATATGGGATTATTGTATGTTAATGTTTTATAAATACGAATATCGAGTACAGTACACAGAACAAGGTGACTCAGAGCGAACGACGCAGTATTATAATAATAAAAAAAAAATTGTGTTGGGTGTAGGCTCTTTTGTCTAAGAAGAAAGTTTTGATATGTATGTACATGCAGTGGCTATAAAATGAAATTGGTAAATCATTTGGTAAATAACTTAAAAACGAATAAACTGTCGATCGAACTTTGTTCGGAGAAACCACTCGATCTAGATCTATTGTCTAAAGTGAATGCGTTGTACTATTCGGTAACATGGCATACAAATTTAAAAATCGATATTAACGATGATTTTACAAATATCCCAGCGTTTCATATGGCATCCCTAATACACCAACATACAAATTCTATATTGCTGCATATGCCATGCAGATATTTTAAAAAAGAAACCATTTTTCAAGCGTTGACCTTCGCCAAAGAAACTGGCATAGAAAATATATTAGCTTTATACGGAGGTGTGTACATACTACATACTTACATATATAAATATATTATTGTTTATAACAACCGCAATAATAATAAATACTTGCAGAAACACAAAAATCACAACAAAACTCACCTGATTTTTTGCATGCGATTGACTTAGTTGCTTACATCCGGGCGAATTTTGAAGGTGATTTTTGTGTTGGTGTCGCCGGATATCCGTCTACCCATCCGCGTGCTACTTCACCGGAAATAGATCTTATGTACTTGAAACAAAAGGTAATACATACAATTAGATATGCAATAATTATTGTATCTTTTAATACAGAGTTATATATGTATATATATATATAGATTGATGCAGGCGCAGAATTCATTATAACTCAAGCAATATTTGATATTGAAGTGTTTCATACGTTTTATAAAAAATGTCGTGCGATTGGTATAACTGTGCATATAATACCAGGAATATATGTAATCAAAACATATAATGATTTATTAGCAATGTCTAAACTGTGTAAAATTACGATGCTGGAGTCTATTTTAAAATCGTTGGAACCAATAAAAGATGACGATAATATGGTTTATAATTTTGGTATTTCGTACGCACGTGATTTGATGAAGAATTTGTTAAATAATTCAGAGTATCCGGTGAATAATGTACATATTTTCTCATTAAATAATATTGAGCATGTTGTAGCGTTATGCAAAAATGTTAATTTTGAATAAAGATCTACTTACATATATTTAATTATGTATTTCTAATGTATAAATTGTACAAGGTTCGAATAGAATCTGTTTTGTGAGAAAATGCCGGGAAGTGTTACAGGACACTTTCTAGCGGATATAGTTCATCTACCCATCGCTGCGCTGGACCAAGCACGCTGTTCTTGTTTCCGTTTTGCGCCGATTTCGTTCGGGCTTGTAGTTGTAGATGTAGAGTAGAAAAATCAGTTATTTTTAAACCTTCTTTGAGTGCGGTTCGGTTTCATCCCTGTTTTCCCGGCACGAGTCCCCAATGTATTTGTGTTTAGTGCTCTAGTGTCGCAAATAACATCACTTTTAAGTGTTTTTACAACCTTGACCCAACATTATAACCTTAATCATAAACATGGATAATTTGGTTTTATCAAAGGTACGTGCACCGTTTGTTTATTTTACTGCGATTTGTTTATAATTCTAGTAATATACTATACATTATATAAACAAAATCAAATTTTAATCATTTATAGACTCGACTGTTTATTTATTTTGATGCTCTATCTACATATTATACATATGTTTATTGTTAGAGATAGATGTGTCTTTATAAACCATATAATAAATAATGAAACAAGGGTTGTCCAATTTAATAGGTAAGAGGTATATGTTTAATATTTTTCTGATATCGTGACACTATTATAATAAATAATATATATGTCGGTGTCGTGCAAACTGTATTAATACATGTACCATTTATTAATCATGAAAACTCAACAAGTTGAATAGACGATATGCTTCATTTTGCATAATAACAAGTATATAAGCCCAAAATAATTTAATTCTTTAATCGTTTGTCTTATTTCATGTATTCTATATCTATTCTGCTATAGAATCTATAGAAATTGTTTCAAACTTACTGAGAACATTTCAGTCGCAATTTAATTAAGAATTAATTGTTTTCCCGTCATTAAAATATGCCGACTTAGGGAATAAAAAAGCTGATATATGAACGCACATGCGAACACCTATTTTATTGCAGACACACAGCTAATTTATTAACTTTGACGTCCGTAATGTCCTTCACAAGTGATGTGAAGTTGTATACCTATACTTGCAAATAGTATACAATACTGTCACATCAAAACAAACACATTTTGCTTATAACAAATACGTTTGGTTATAATAATAATAATAATAAGTTTTGTTTTAGTGCGTATTCATTGCGTGTAACTTTTTGGTTTTCTCTTGTTGCAAATACAGCTAAATTTGATGAAATTTTATTTATGCATTAAATCTTTAATTAAATCTCGCGTAGTTAATTAAAGATTAACTTCGCATCAAGCCGTAGAAGACCACTTAATTCAATTTAGAAAATATGTTGGCATCGAACCATACTTTTGCCATTGGTCAGTTTCGAAAAATACGCTGTTTATTGAGGCACCTAAAAAGAAGGAAGATTCCTTCAAAATGTAACAATTGATCTTTACTATGACGTCACACAGTACCAACGGTGTACATTGAAAACGGGTGCTCAAGCCCTTCTCGAAGGGCTGGGGTGGTAGTAACCGGTGTTACTATGACAACCACGAGAAATACGAATTTATACGTAGGTATGGTATGTGCACGTTGCTTATTAAATATAATTTTTAATCATAAGGAACTGCCATTACTCTATTTTAAAACAATTTGTTCTTGATCCATACACTGCAATATGACTTATGTATTTTTATTACATACATAATCTCATGCTTATTCCCATCTAATGGGGGTGGCAGGAAACCCTTTACATTCATTCCCATAATAAACGTCTACAAAAATGGTTAGGTTCATTGCTAACTTCATGTCTATTAGAGATTCATTTTTTGCTCTCAAACTTCAGTTTTTGTATATTAAGCCATATTAACGCATTTTATATAGAATATAGAACTGATTAATTATATTTTTTTGTGTTGATGATATTTTGCGACTGTTTATTAGTCCATTAGCGAATTGCTAAATGGTATTATGTAATTGGGTCAATACATTTTGGCACGAGTTCATTTATTTGTAAAAAATGTACACACAGGTATAAAAGCATGCAGAAAAAGGTATAGGGTTTCGTTTTTATTCTATTTTATCTAATTATCTCTTAAATTCCAATCAATTCTGGAAAAAATTCTCGCTGTTTGAAAACGTGCATGATTGCTATAAAGTCGAAATGTTGTTAATACCAACAACCAAATATAGACAGAATTCATTCATCAGTGTTCATTTCCTGAATCTATTTCCGGTTGCCGTTATTAAAGGTGCTATTCCGTTTTCGCCCCGATTTTATGTTCTAAACATATATCGTACATTTTGAAAACTAAATTCAAAAGTCTATAATGAATATTGATTATTAAAAAAAAAAAAATCTATTTCGTCATCTCTATTTTATGAATGTTATGATATATGAACCATGCGTCATTATATTGGAGGAAATTGGGGTAAAAGTGAAGGAAAAAAAACTCTTGAGAATTTCGCTACCTCGTTCTGTCCTTCCAATTTCTTTTTCGTCAACTCCGCCCTACATTGAAGTTGAGTAATAACCACCAGGATCCGCTATCCTTAAGTTTCCCAATTAATATGTCTGTCTGATCTCATGTTACGACCGCCATCGAAATAAATTTAGTATTTTTTTTAAATTGGACCTAAAGGAGAGATACCTTAGACTTTTTATGTGTTACCCTTCTCACAGTTCAACACCGGAATCGTTTTGGGCTTTATATATATATATATATATATATATATATATATATATATATATATATATATATATATATATATATATATATATATCTTCGCTGCAGTATATGAATAGCAGAGAGACTGCTCCCAAGTGATCGATAACTGGAGGAGAATAAACAATTTAAAAACATGAATTCTCAATATTATTCTGTTCTTAGTAAATTTAATTAAGAATATTTATCGTGTTCGTAATTTTCTACTTCTTATTCTTTTAGCGAATGCTTTTTTTAACAAATATTTTCAGTACTAGCAATACTGGGCTTTTATAGTAGCTATCGCCAGAATGGATACAGCTAAATGATTGCAAATTATTAACCAAATGTTTTCAGATTAAATGCTTACTGACAATTATCTATTATAAAAATATACGTACAATACTTATGTGTATGTATAGTTATTAACTGTCATATTGCGGAATAGTTGATGTCGGAAACAGACAGGAAGTGCATTTGTGCTGTTTCGATTGCCAACAAAGTTTTCATTGAAGAAAATCGTCAGACAAGATCAAAATAAAACTGTTACTGAACCAGGAATTGAAGATTGCGCTTTGCTCGTAAGAAACGGCAACACAAACGTTCGTCCGCGAATAAAATGAATCTAGGTTAACGGGAGTAATGACGGTTACACAGGTAGCTTCGCATATATCACTCAAAAAGAATTAAGAGAGATCAACGCATCATGTAGTAAACGACAATATTCAATTGATACGATGAGAGAAAGATCGTTGACCTATGTATGTAAGTGTATTAATAGACATGATTTTTTCGTCGTAAACTTAAGGTTCTCGTTGAAAGTGGCATTGAAAGAAACGATGCAAACTTATTTAATCCGGCTACATTTTCGTCCCAATTAATTAAACTCTTGTCGGAGACGGAGACCTTCCTCTAGTTAGACTGTCGGGTTTTGGTCGTAATTTACTTCTGTTGAGTTGACTGTTGCTGCAGCGAATAAAGTTTAGTCATTTTTGGCAGTTTTTTTATTGGTACTGTAAATAAATTCTCAACTAGGAGAAACAAAAATCGTAAAATGAAAACCAGAATAAACTGAACAACGAATTCTAAATTTAACTACAATGCTATTAAATTTATTGAACTGTATAAGTATGTTTTTTTTTTTTTTACGTTTGAAAACGAAACAATAAGCTGGTTGGCTATTTGGATGAATGTTTTCTATTCTATGCACTTTCAACGAACCTCTAGTAAACAAGTCTTTTTTTTATATACCATATCGTTTGTCATTTTACGACAAAATTTGACTTTCGTTCCCAATAAAACGGGACTACCTATATTTACTCCTCCGACATTTTATGTCATATCACTCCCAAAAAATATATCAGATCATCTGATCTGATAAACGTATTCTTGACGCCTTGTAAAATACACAAAAGTAATAACTTTTGCTCTATTTTAAACAATATTCATTAAACATTTTATTGCTTTCCAGATAATCTAGATATTTATTTTTCAACCGTGAAGTTAGCAGCGTACTGTTGTTGTATGCTCATCATTATAGTGTTTACAGTGCCTGTATAAACAATGATGTGTTAGGTATTTCAGTAGTTGTTTGCAAATAACAGAAAAGGTAAATTAATTCATATTTAGACAAACATATTTATATTATTGTAGGTAGTCGACGAGTTTGTATTACCTCTACAGGTGTACAGTGTATACGGTTGGTTATATTATACCCCTCGTGAGTTTCTCTAGCTTAAACTTTCCGAATACAACTTTATAATTTTCCTCGAGAGACGGGATGTTTTCTTAATTTATGCAAAAATTGATATATAAATTCAATGCAAAAACATATATCTCACAAGGTATAATTATACTGAGATAAGTATGTACATACATACATACATGTTATAGTGTTATGGGAAAATACGGAAAACATAACTATGTAGAGCTTTATCTGATTAAGGAAACATTAAGCTATGAAATAAACCATTTAAGACATTGAAACAGCTTTGTAGTGAAAGCAAAATACATTATTATGCAAGTTGCACCCACGGTTGCACTCAAATGCATTTTTCATGACATACAAATTCTCCTCAACACTGTGATCTTTATGGGGTTGTTGTCTTTGTATAATTCCAGATCGCCCGAATTGGACCTAGTCCTGCAGGCCCTCGACTCCGGTGTAGTGTGAGTGTGTGAAAGGAAAGCTTAGTCCGGCGCATCCGTGTTCGGTTTGTTCCGAATCCAAAGTGGAGTGAAGTGGAACACGTCGTCAACAACAGCGCACACAGGCGGCTAGTTGTTGTACCTCTGCCAAACTGGCCCACCAGTTTTGGTTCTCTTTCCCGCCACCAGGCGTGGGTGGCGCTAGCGCTGGCAAGGATAAGCAGGCGCAGGGTGAAGTTGTCGAGGAACAACAGAATAAAAGGCAATCGCGCGAACAACGACAACTTGAATACGACGCTGCCATCAAGGTACAATAGAACTACATCACTCATTTTTCGTTAATATATTATTGTTTCGAAAGTTTTCTATATTTTTGAAATTCGCCCGTGATCGAAATAGGAACAACAACGCTCGCAACGAGAGCATTGGGAAGTGCGCCAATTGGATCACGATCTGTTGCAACAGCGCCACTCGGAACGGGAACGCGAACGGGAAAAACGGGAACTAGACGAGCATCAACGTCAAGTAGCCGAACATATTTCGATCACTGCCGATGAACAAGACGACGATGATTTGCAATCTGTGTAAGTTCCAAAAAAAAAAACAAACAAACATGACCTCTTTGAATCATTGCTGATACTTATTTCATATTTTAACGCTATATATTCTATTATTTCACGCAAATATCGACCGTTCTATTATTGATTTTCAAGAGAATCATATTTCAGTAAAGTTTTTATGATCCACAAGTAAAAGCTAGCGGCGACAACGTAACCTTGAAACCGCATTCCGTTTTAAAATAAAATAATCAATAACGAATGCAGTGGTAGATTGCACCCCACTGTCCTAATTCATAAGATAACTTTTAATGGGCGGATGGTTATTTCTTATTCAAACCGCAGCATATCTAATGCGGCATTATCGACTACCATGTCCTTTCTCGGCACGTCATACGATTCGTTTGACGTCATCGCGCCTCCACCAAAAAGTGAGGCTGCGCTGCCTTACAAAACAATCAACGCGAAATTAATTATTATTTAAGTTAGGTTGCTCTTGGAGACATTTAATTATATTTACACCCCTTTACGGTTGTTTACTTCTAATTTTGACTGAAATGTGAAAGGGGCGGCAAGGAATCCCTCCCGGTAAAGTAGGTTTTCGCGTTCGTCTACCGCGGTTCGGTTGCGATCGTTCGTCCTCGTACCTCTGCAGGCAACCAGTGACGCAATGACGGTCAGCGGTCGCGAACCAACTACTGTGATCGTTGTTACATTCATTGTTGTAAAATGACTGCACAGTTCAATAATTTATGCATATTCAATGATTATAATCTGTAAACTATTTAAACGGTTGTGATATTATTTAAAATTTAGTCGTTTGAACGAAAAATTTAACCTCAACTGAGACGTGTACATAAATGAATCGTGTTTAATTCGACGATTATTATACGCCAAGTAGTCAGTCAAGCTCAAATGATTCCGCATATAGTTTTGTAGAAGTTGTTGAATCCGTGTTACGGTTGTTTTTAATATAATCACATACACCTATTGTACCTTTAACATTATAATAATACTAACGTGCTATTTTTGTGAATGTTACCTTTCGCGTTTAAAAACTGGTTAATATTCTGGTGCTCCGCTCGTTTAATAATAAATACAAATAGATAAATCTTCGATCGAAATAATACAAGCGTTAATAAATAATCAATTCTATTTAATAATGCATCTATACACATTATAATTTTTGGTTTAGCATTTTTTCACTTACATTTGTAAATAATATTTGCTTATAAACTATAAATGCGATTTATAATACAGAGTTTGAGGTATTGATATCAGTTTCTGTTTATCTCTGCTAATTCTTCACACACTACTTAATGAATAGTAACTAACTAACTAACTAAAAATCATAATAAGCTCAAAGCATGATTGAAGGGCAGATGACAATATATTATTGATTTTAACCAACCGCATCTACCTACTACTACTACTACTACTACTTGATTGCAAGCAATGATACTCTAATCTATAATCGAGTCGACTTGAGTGACCGCCAAACCAAAATAATTATTTGAATCAGTGCCAAAACATAAGCAAAACCAAATCCCTATCGTGTTCTATTAATTTCACAAAAACACTTCCATCTAACCTAGAAACTGCTGGTTGTTGGTTGGTTGGTTGGTTGGTTGGTTGCACTACACTTTCTTATAGAGCAAAGCGCAAAAACGTATGTTTGACTTTAAAATAATAAAAAAAAAAAACATTGTTTAAACCTTGTATACGTTTTGCTGACAAATACACCCTAGGTTGGTTCAATTAGTTTGTAGTGAGAATGAGAATATTTTATTTTTTCATAGAGTAGTTTTGCTGTAATTTTTATTTTCACCATAGACAAGCATTTCTTAATGCTTTCTGTGGTTCTTTCACCAAGCATTCGCAAGCAAGCAAGCAAGCAGGCAACCAAACGCTATATACTTACAAGTGCATGTTTTTTTTTTCTTTCAATCAAACGCCAGGGCACATGGGCACATTAGTGTCATAAAAAGACGCTATAGATAATTGTTAAAATTATTAAACAAACAAATCGTTAACAAATTATTATTTATAGTTACAAAGTTATCGAACGACATAAGCTTCTGCCTTAACTTCTAATCAATAAAAATAGTGCCTATGCTTCGAGTTTTGCTCATATTTAAATTTAAAAAAAAAACCCCCGTAAAAAAGGGGAATAACAACACAATTTTCATCACGTTGGCGTCGAAGTATTCAGTCTATTTGTAAAAAAAAAAACTACTACTTATTGTAATATATAGCGGGTGTCAATTAGTCTTTTATTATTAGTCTATCTATTCTATATACTTATATATATATATATATATATATATATATATATCTATCGTACCTACTAGTGTATCAAAATAGTGAGTAGTTTTGTGAAAATATCGCCGACAAGATGTCTCAGTTGGTGTTGTGCAATCTTGCAAGCAATGACAATAACAATAATACCGACAATACTAGTGAAGATTCGAATCAGCTGCCTACGATATATCGGTATAATTTTTATCAGTAAGCTTTAGTGCAGTATTTAGCTAAATATTTTGAGGTGTCAAATGTATTTAATGTTCACACTAAAAACTTAAATTTTATCGAATACTTTGAACACTTTACACCGGATATAATTTTTGAAATTTTACCCGCATTGCAGTATAAAATATATCTGCAATATATCAAACAATTTTTCTTCTAACACTTGATAATTCCATTTATATAATAAATAAATAGACTTAAGTATTTGATAAAATTTCAATTCGTTTGCTTAATAAAATGATTGGTTTTTATACACACCTCAAACTATCATAGTGTTTCATTTCGATTTTTTAGTTTAGTGTTGTAGATTTTTGAATTCTTTTTGTTAGAATTAGCTGGTTACTAGTTATTAAAAACTATTTATATATATAAATATAGAGATATCAATCAATATTAAATTCCAGCATATAATACATGATATAAAGATAAAAATATGTGGCTTGCCCAAGCAAAAATTCGCTCTACTCTTATTAAAGATTTATTTAATTTATGAGACAAATTAATGTTTGGAACTTTATGTGTATTTTACTTAGCCATGTGTTTTCTTTCAATTTTTCTCTTTCTTCTAACCTTGTTGATGTCTTTCTACACGAGTGTTCTTGGACAAATATGTTGCGCTTATGTATATTATTTAAAAATATTCTCAGATCTTTGTTTCGAAATTAAATGTTACTCCAACTAAACTGACTGGTTATAATATAAGTTAAGCCATATTGAGTTAAAAATCAGTTCTGATGTAATTTGGCAAAATATTATAACATTTCTAATTTGAATGATGGCCAGAGTTGAACAAGAATAATTTAAAATATGTACTTGGATTGTCTTGATTGGTTGAGACATCCAGTTAACCTAGTCAATTGACCCGAATGTAATCACATATTTTCTATGAGACTAATTCAACTCTTTCATTGAAACGCTCAACAAACGTACTGAATTTGGGTGCGTCCATGTGTACAGTTGTCGAGCGCCAATAGCCAGTCTGGATTGCATGGAGGAATTCAGCGCCGGCAGTGCCCTTAGCGGCCTCGGGGACCGAGCAAATGACATGGCCATCACTAAAGAGCAGTTGTTGCTCAGTGGCTTGTCGCATGCGGCCCCCGCGGCCAACATGCAACTCACGCGGCAAACCTCGGTCACACCGGGACTCCGATACAGGAACCTCGGCAAATCGGGACTGCGAGTATCGAATGTTGGACTTGGTAACGTCGATGCAATCATTCTTATATATACATATATTATTTATGTTTATTCTCTCGGTGGTTTATTAAATCAAGAGCTTTTATTACAGGCACTTGGCCCACTTTTGGACCCGGTGTTACGGAGGAACAGGCAGAGCAAGTGATTATTTTGGCCGTTGATAGTGGGATCAATGTCTTTGATCTCTCAGAAGCACATTCAGGTATAGAATCATACTAAATACGTTCGAATTATAACGCAACATACCTTAGTTTGACCACTAATTACAATGTGCGCTTCATTGTTTGTAATTAGTGCTCAAACTAAACTATAGCTTTTTATAATTATTATTTTATCTTTCAGATTTTTGTTGCAATATCATTTTGTAAGCAAACATGGAGTTGTATAGCTATGTAGAGCTTAAAGTTTTTGTACTGTGTGTTTTTATTTCAGTATTGTGTGTGTGTTTTCTTGTATAAAATGTTCAGATATGTTGTTGCATTTATTTAACTCGTATCTTTTGCTTAAACATTCGCCTGCATTTGTACTAACTTTTAAACTAACGCGGTAGGTTGTATATTGTATTTTTGAATCTATACATTGCTGTTGTTTTGAAAATAAATGAAGTGTTCAAACAATGATAAGTTTGTGGTGTATATTAGGAACAAGAGCAGAAACAGAACTAGGTCGAATTTTATCACGCCGAACATGGAAACGTAGCAGCTATATCGTCATTACGAAAATATACTGGAGTACAAAGTAAACTAGTTCAATCACTTGTTGAATTGCGCTTGATAAGTAATCATTTGCAGATCGGAAGAACGAGGCTTATCCCGGAAACACATCATCGAGAGCGTTAGAGCTAGTCTATCACGATTACAACTTCAATATATTGATGTTGTGATCGTGCATAAGTCTGATCCGATGTGCCCTATGGAAGGTGGGTCGTCAATTAACAGTCTTACCACCAACAACCGACGTGTCCTTTTTGTTTTTCAGAGGTGGTTCGTGCAATGCACTATTGTATCCAGCAAGGTTGGGCCATGTATTGGGGTACGGCACGATGGTCGCCCGTGGAGGTGAATTATTCAAATATCTTTTTTATTGTTGGTAGCGCCATTTTACAGATGTTGTGTTATTATTTAGGTGATGGAAGCGTACACAAATTGTCGACAGTTTAATTGTGTTACGCCGATTGTTGAACAAGCAGAGTACCACATGTTTTGTAGGGAGAAAACGGAGTTATATATGCCGGAGTTGTATAATAAAATAGGTGTAGGTAAGAAGCAAAACGTTTTGGATCACTGCATCACTGTAGTATATCCTATAACTATGTATATATTGTTTTAGGTTTGATGACTTGGTCGCCCTTGACGTTGGGTGTGCCGCAAGGAAAAGATGATAGTATGCAGATCTTTTCCAGGTCGAGCTTTAGGAATAAATATAGTTCGTTTTCTTGGACGGAAGACGAAACTGCTGCCGCCAATAAAGAGGTAGGTGATTGTTTTTAACAAGTAATCACATTAAGGTTTTATTAACGTTTTTAATCTGTTTGTGTATGCGCCCGTTAGTGCTCGCTCTGGATGTTGTGTGTAGATTGTACTTTAATCGAAATATTTCGTATAGAGTTTTTGTTGGATAAAGGATCGTTTGCAACCGGAGGAAACGCGGCGTCAAGTGGACAAAGTCCGGGAGCTGAATCAGTTGGCCGAGCGGCTTGGGTGCAAATTAGCACAGCTTGCAGTTGCCTGGTGTTTGAAGAATGAATCCGTACAATGTTTGCTCCTAGGCGCCAGTACCGTTGAACAATTGCACGAGAGCATTCAATCGCTTCAGGTATAGCCTATACTTACTTATTTCGAAAATATTTGAAATTCTTTTTTCTTATGAATGAAATAGTTGGTGCCTAAATTGAACAGCACAATGATGGCAGACATTGAGCGTATTTTGGAAAATAAACCAACTCGTCCACCTATGGTGTCGACTCTGGCACTTAGATGACAGTCAATGTGCCCGCCTGGCTCCATCAGGTAAAGTTAAAAGTTGTCGTGAAACTCATAGCCCCCGCGAAATAATGAATGTAATGTTTTTGTTGGGATGTCAAGTGGGGGCCAGGGCGGGACTAGCAACGCAGACAGCCCGAAAGACGTCGACGAGGTAAGTAACACTGACACAGACACGAATCGAGAGAACCAAAAATTACCGTTCTGTGAGATCCAGTGACAAAAGGTCACCGAGTTTGTGAGAACTCGCAAATCAATCAAAAGTCCGGACGAGAAGTCGTCCAATAAAAAGTCTATTGTCGACAGGAAACTCTCCATCACGCCGGAAGAATGCACGAAGCGTGGCGTGACCGGTGAACTGTTTCACATGTCGCGCAAAGACAAACGCAAAGATTCTAGTCCTGTGCCAGTATGAAAATTGCTTAATACAAAAGAATTTTTAATATAGTTGCGCGCGAATATTAGTGATGATGCACGTAATAAATAATACGCCTATTTCTATTTGAAAACCATTGATAATGCGTTCATATATTCTATATAACACGTTAGGTGCGTTTTTCCATTGGCACCAATGCTGAGAAAATTAATTCTTTGTGAACAGAACGCATTGCAGCGTCTAGATTCCCGCTCTTGCGCACGATTTGGACAGTTTATATTGGTCGAATATTCGCTAGTAGCTTATCTAGCACGTAATTGCGCTTTCATAATTCAAGCCAATTCGAAATTGAACTTCGTTCGTTCGTTCGTTCGTTTGAACGACTAATGTGCGCTATTTATTAACTAAATAACAAACAAAAAACACATGAATACTACCACTCATTGCCCTATTTCAAATAGAAAAGCCTCGTTAAGAGTCATTTGTTAGAGGTCATGCGAAGGTATGCAACCTCGATTTTTACGCGTTTCGGGCCATCGTGTATGTATGTGTGTGTGTTATATATTTGGACACACAAATTATTACTACCGGCCCAACGCTACCGATTTGTAATATAAATAATTAAAATAGTAAGACACGTATTAATAATAATAACAAATCATATGATTCGTTTTACTTTGTTCGCATATCGCTTATACACGAAGAAATAGGTAATTAAAATTGAAATCGAGTGATTAATATAAATATTATAAATATTAACACTTGTATTATATATATTCGTTGTTTTCGAACCTCGTGCGTATTCATCATTCAGTTCAGTAACGTAAACATATATAAATATATATATATATATATTGAAACACCTTTGCAATTTACGTATCAACATATCAGTTTTCGGAACAAACATTGTCGAAACAAAATATCAAATGTGTTGGTTGAAATTAAAGATTTTATCTATAAACTTGTTAAATCAGTAATATATTTATAATTCTTTTTTGAAATTAAATTCTATTCCCTCCTGCAACAAACTGTATAATAAATCTTTTTTTTTTTAATGCAACGATTTTTGGCGTATTTATTACGTATTTTATTTGTTTAAATTATTGCTAAATTGGGTAAGTATTTATTATACTAGTCACAGTTCGACCAATTTTACTATTTGGAACATGTGCTTTAGTGTATTTCGCACATTTAAGCATACAAATTTAAATAATACATAAATTCTACTGTTGAGAATGCAGCAAATGCTAATTTAGATTTATTAGAAGTAATCAATTTAAAAATTTAACGAACAATAAAAAAATAAATGCGTAACAATGTTTTAACACTTCAATTTTGCAATTTAAATAATGTTATGTAGCAAAGTTGAAGGATTAATCTATATTGGTTCCGGTTTCCGGTACAACGTTTGTATAAAATCGACTTCCGTTTCAAATAATTCTTTCTCCACCTTTGTTGCATATGCCATATTCTCTGGAAATACATTTTTTATGCAATAGTGTAGAAAAATTAAGCTAAAAATATAGATAGTGAGATAAATTGTTCTTATACTTCATCAAAATGTATATATATATATATAATATATACACATATATTTCGCTCACTCTGTACAGAGTTTTGTTATTATGTCTATGAAACACTTAAAAATTTTATAAATATAGCGAAAACAAAACAACGTTTTAACTTTTATGTAGATATTGTTGTGAAATTTATTAATAGAAACTGTTTTTTTTTGGCAAACTTTCTTTCATTTTTATTCTTATATAGTTTATGCTCAAGGATTTATTTATTTAATTCAAATCACATTATTTTAATAATGTTTGTGATACCGATTTGTGATAAAAATATACCTAAATGTTAAATAAATTCTCTCAATCACCGAGACAGTTCACCTCAATAACAAATTATCATCGAATTGGATCAAAAACGATACCGAATTTAATTGAAAAAGAAAGTTTGCATTACAAAAAAAATATCTATATAATTCTTGATTTAACAAAGATTGTTATTTATTTCAATTGTGCAATAGTTAATAATCTTTATTCGTATAAAATAGTTTGTGCAACCCAGAAAATATTGTACAAACCATTCAAATTTTCTTTGAAATAATAAACATTTATTTCTGAAATGTATTTCGTATATATATATATACCCAAAATACTTTCCATTACAACAATAATTAATATCATTTTTGTTTTTGAATATATTATATACATATATAATTATTACTTTCCATTTCAACTAAAAACGAATTTGTAAAAATCGTTTTCGCGAGATGGGAGAAAGTGAAAGGTAAAAAATGAATTTTGAAAGTAGACCCATAAACGTATGTACGTATGCGGAAATAATTATTTCTAATTGTATTTTTAACGTTTTAAAAATACATGCGAAAATAGTTGATTGAACGTAGGGGAATTTCATGTATGTAACATGAGCATTTGCGAGTAAAATCATTTTACTCTTGTTTGTTTTGCTCGTTGGGATGCAAAATGGCGGATCGCTTGGAGAGAAGGTCACGTTTAAAAGATAGTGATAGTGCCCGTAGTAATGGTACAGACGAACCACCAAATTCTAGATTATTTATTGTGTGTGGTAAACAATTAGCAGAAGAAGATTTCCGTAGTGCATTTTCCAGATTCGGTGAAATCGAAGAAATATGGGTAGTGAAAGATCGCGGTACAGGCGAACGCAAAGGTATTTTACATTTAATACGATCATGTATTTGATAATGGTTTTGCAGTGTGTGGTATTATTGAAATAAAAGTGTTCTTATTGGTGTTGGGTGTTTATTTCGCATGCTATTTATGTTTGAATATATTGAATAATTAGGGGTGACTTATATAAAATATGCCAAAACCTCGGAGGCAGCGGCCGCCTTAGAAGCAATGAATGGAAAAACGTTGGGTAATTCAACGAGACACATAAAGGTCATGATCGCTGCTAGGTGCGTGATGTAACACCTCGTGAACTCACGACATTTACATTTAATTGGCCATGTTTACAGCCGCGAACAGGGCTCGAAACGAGAAGGAAATGAGGAAGAACGGGTGCTCCGCTTATTTGTAATCGTACCGAAAACGATGACCGACGATGAGTTATACGACCACTTCAAGCAGTTTGGCGATATTGACTATGCGTCAATCATCCGGGATAAAGAATCAAAAGATAGCAAAGGATTTGCATACATTAAATTCTTCAAGTAAACGAATCTAGCATACTATATTACGAGTTACATCATTGTTTCTAGTTCAATTTTAGGTTTTCACATGCGGCGAACGCTTTCGAGAATTGCGATCGTAAATTTAAGGCTGTTTTCGCCGAGCCGCGTCGTACTAAACAGTCGTACGATTTGATCTATGACAATAAATTTAATTCGTCATTTGAGCAGCCACATTTCTCCAAAAGTGCCTACCCCTGTCCGCCGAATCATATGGAGCAATCTGGGATGAATGACGGCGGCAACGGCTATACTAAATTACAGGTGATTGCTAGTCCGGTTTTGAATCAGGATCAATTATGGAAGCTATTCGATCTTGTACCGGGTAAGGCAAACTATATACATATATTATTATTATTATAGAATGTATTCATTATACATTCCGAATTAGGTTTAGATTATTGTCATTTACGTATGGAAGGAAATGCTCGAGCGGGCAAAGGGGTGGCTACAGTAGTTTATACAAGTCATCAGTGGGCGTCTTATGCGAAAGAAAAGCTTCATGGATTCGAATATCCACCGGGGCAGCGGTTAATTGTCAAGGCGGATGGGGATATGTAAGCTTAAAGAGTGCTTCTTCATTGGTTATGATGTATTTATGTAATTGGTTGTATTATACATGTAAATAAAGGGACTCCAGGAGTTCACGATCGTATAGTGATGGCGGTGGAGGAGGGTATAGTAATACATCCGGTCGGAATTCAGTACCAACACCACGTCCATCGAACCCATTACAAACAGATCTGGCTCATTTAGCAGAAACAATTGCACAAGCGACTAGTGTTATTCAAGCAGCTGGACTATCAACAGGTTTGGATTTTCCGTCATTTGTTGTAAATCCTTGAAACGCAAAACTTCTTTACTCCTTTAATTTGACATATATTTTTCTTTGATTTTTGAACCACTTCCGATTTTCGGAATAGCCAGCAATTTTTTAAAACACATCATGCATGTTTTTCTTGGGGGAAATTAAATACAATATATATATATATATATATATATATATATATATATATATATATATATATATATATTTTAATAATTACTAAAAAAAAATCTGAAATTTTTCGAACATAAACCTATGCGGTTTGGTAACCACCAGCACCACAAATAAACCTAACCATACAAATTATTTTGAACAACAACACTCTAACCGATTTGCATCGATTGTGTGCACCACCAAAACAAATAATTCGCAGCATGACATTCAGTAAATTAGGTGGCTTCTACACTGTAGTAGTATTAAAAAAAAAGTAAATTCTTGGCACAATTTAATTAATACACCGTGCTAAGAAAAAAGAAAAAAAAAGAAACCAGTGTACAATAATGACAAATTTGTTTTTTGACTACGATGCAAGACGTACAGAATATCTTCGTGACTCATTTACACATCGCTTGCTGCAGAGCAAGTCACGTCTGCCATTTTGAATGTGTATCAAAATGGCGGAACAGTATTGGCTTGCTCTACAGGTCACTATGTACAAGCAAATCGTTGCTTGGTTCTTACAATAATTCTAAATCGCTGCCAAATGGACGTATTGTTTGTCCGTTATAACAATGTACACACTTTCAACACATGACGGACTGTTCACTTGCGACTTACAGATGTGTTGTCAACTCGATTATCATCTTCGACGAGCGCAAGAGACCCTGACCAACCAAACTACTGCAACGTTAAACTGCCGCCCGTGCAGCCCTTAGCCGACATTGATGCTGACACGACAGCCAGGTTAATTATAAAAACATTATCTCTTTCTCTAAATACATATTCGTACATCTCTACTTATTACCTTACTTACATCCATCTTAACTCATTAATATTTAAATAAACTACTAATTAATATCTCTATTAATACTTCGCTGTTGGTGATTCTTGAGCTATGAGCATGTCTTACGTTTTTTACTCCAATTCTATTTGAGTTATTTAACCAAAGTTCAACTACTATTTATTATTTTATCCGAACTTCAGTGTTAGCTTCAAAGCATGCACATTTCCATAAAAGAGACTGACCACAGCTAACAACTTCAACTATAGTCTGTTTTATTTAATAAGAATATAGCGTTAGTCGTATGTATGTACCTTGTTGCTCTTACTAACATAGCTTAAGTGCTATACAAGGTACACTAACGCAGTAAAAACAGACTATCGTTGTGACGCTAATTTCAATCGACTCCGCTTTGATTTGTTACTTATTCCGTCTACTAATAAAACAACAAAGCACGTTAACCCAAACGAACCAGCACTTTGAAGAGAATGTGTGGTACCCTTTGATTGGACTTTGACTCAAAAGTATTTACTAACCGACCGATTCACTAAAGCGGATTGTTTGTTACTTTTTGAATGAGTATGTTTGTGTGTAGGTGTTTTATAGTGTGTACACCGCAACCACCGCCGATTTACGCACTGAGAGATGCATTCTGTCGTTTTGGACAGCTTATCGATGTGTACATGCTCACAAACAGAAATTGTGGGTACGCGAAATACGCCAACAAAGACGCTGCGGAGCAGGCCATCAAAGTGAGAATCTCTTTTACAGCTAATGAGTTTACAATATGTATTATATGGGTTTTTTAAATTATTATTAGACGCTTCATGGCGCAGAAATTTGTGGTATTCGTTTGAAGGTTCTGGAAGCTGAAGAACCTCGAAACGGTGACGATAGAAGAAAGAGGCTGAAGGTCGATGAACATTGATCTATTGTTCAAAGTATTATTAATACTAATTGCATTAAATCACACTTATAGAATGCATGTAGTAAGGTTTATCCAGACATAGTTGAATTGTTTACTTTTAGAATGATTTTATATATTTATTATAAAATAACGATATCTCGCTATAAATAATATGTATTCTAAACTAAAAACAAAGCTACCAGTTTAAATATTGAAAATTTCTTTCAAAAGGAACATGTTTTCGTTAAAAAATCATCACAATTATTTATTAAATAACGACAGCTTTATTTATTTTAATAACTAAATTTTAATATTATATTTAACTACAAAACAAACAAAAAATGTGTATTGTTTCTCCTAGCAATTTTTGTATTGTAATAACAAAAGAATGAATATAAACAATTGATTTGAATTTCGACTTTTTCTAGGGCCACGACTGAAACATTTGAAATTAGCGGCTATATTTGTATAACGTGAATGTAGCAACAGGGATATTAGAGCCCAACACGTGTTATTAACTAACTTCACGGCCTTAAGTCCACTAATTTGAAGATCAAATCAGAATCATAGGACCCAACCCAACTCTAGTTATTTGTGACATTTGTTGTTTTATTGTGTAAAATTTACACGGATATTTATACCATAGTTACTTGAATAGGTAAGTGGATCATCCACACATAATATCGGGCCAATGCCCGCGGTGGTTCTACACGAAAAATAGGCATTCCTTCCAGAAATGACGCTTGTTAAAAAAATGGCTGCGGTGTTTAATTTTTATTTCCTTACGTCATTTTATGAATAAGATTTGGTTTAGGCTTGGTACGAAAGCGAAAAGGAATATTTCATGACTCAAGTATCAGTATAATTAGTTTTGTTACTGTTTGAACAGTAAATTCGTTTGCGTTTGATACTGTTCGGCGGTTCAGATTGACAAGTAAAGTAATTTGAATATTGTTTGTTGCAGAAAAGAACATGCAAACTATAAAGTGTGTAGTGGTTGGTGATGGAGCTGTTGGTAAAACGTGTTTACTTATTAGGTAAGGCCTTTTCTGTTGTTTTTTTAAGTTTATATTAAGTATGAATCATTTAGTTTCGTCGTTTTCTTTACATATATTACACATATTGTTTGTTGATTCGAAAAATATTTCGTATGAAAGTATTAAACGCTTTAAAATAACTAAAATTAGGGTAAATCTAGCCATGGCCATTTCGGTTATTTTATAACTTCTTTCTAGTTATACAACCAATAAGTTTCCATCCGAGTATGTGCCAACGGTGTTCGATAATTACGCCGTAACTGTTATGATCGGTGGTGAACCGTATACTTTAGGCTTGTTTGATACTGCCGGTAAGACTGGCGTTACTGATCGCTAAAACAGTGTTTTATTTGTATCATAATTACAGGTCAAGAGGATTACGATAGACTTCGGCCTCTTAGTTATCCTCAAACAGACGTGTTTTTAGTTTGTTTCTCCGTAGTTAGCCCGTCCTCGTTTGAAAACGTTAAAGAAAAGGTTAGTGTCGCGGATCCGTGAATTGAATGTGATATTAGATGTGTATGCTTTTTGTTTTAGTGGGTGCCAGAAATAACGCATCATTGTCAAAAAACGCCGTTTCTGTTAGTCGGGACGCAGATAGATTTACGCGATGATGTTGCTACCATTGAGAAATTAGCGAAAAATAAACAGAAACCGATCAGTTTGGAACAAGGCGAGAAGTTAGCAAAAGAACTGAAAGCGGTGAAATATGTAGAGTGTTCTGCTCTTACACAGGTTAGTTACTATTGTATACATGTGGTGGTATTAGTGATGTAACAGAAGACAAGAAGGTGAACCATTTTTTTGTGACTTCCAGAAAGGTTTAAAGAACGTTTTCGATGAGGCAATCTTAGCAGCATTGGAGCCTCCAGAACCTGTTAAGCGTAGGAAATGCGTATTATTGTAAATGTTTTTTTTATTATTATAAAACCCACCAAATCATTAACTCACGGTTGTTGAGCAAGCGACAGAACAGCGCAAAATAAACTAATACGCATTTCAAAAACACGGTATATAATATATATATATAAAAAAAAAACTAAACAAAATTCTTATTCGTGTTTTGATGCGATTCATCAAACCAGCTCAATTTTTGAATGTAGTTCACCGAGTTCTAGATAATATATTTTATAAATATTGTCCAGTATCGCTTATAAGTTCTCCAACTAATGCATTTTCTCATTCGTAGTATTTTACTATTTTAAAACTATGAAGCCAACAGTTTCATTGCAATAGATCGGATCAGGGTTTTTAGGAAATTATTTGTAAAAGCCGTATATATTTCTGTTATTTTAAAATGTATATTTGACAGTGGTGTGTGTGTGTGTTCAATTTTATATCTGAAACAAATATATGGATCCATATTTGTTGTCTTAAAAGTTAGAGTTTCTTTTTTAAATGTGATGATCAGCTATCTTCAGGGTGGTTCAACGTATTCCACTTTAATAAACCAGTCGCACAATACAGATGCTTCCGCTATCTTATATGATATGTATGTACTATGCCGTAGAGAATAAGGCAAACTACATTCAAAAATACACCATGACGTAGCTGTGTTTTTCATGAAAGCACAGTTTACAATGTAACATTAACAAATAAAATAACATTCAAAGGCTTCTGACAGTCATATTTATTTATTTAACTCGAAACTGCATTTATTGTTTAGAAACCGGAATAAAACTGCATCAAAGGGTGTTAGTAATTTAATATTTGTTAGAAAACTTTTGATGTTGTTTTGTTATTAGCATTTGGGATTGGAGACGGGTGACGCTTAATGTTTGACGTGAACATCGTACAAGTCATTTCATGACTAATGTTATAAATAAATGAAAACGTAAATTGTTTAAGTGTAATTCTAGCTATAGCGTTTTCTGAGTCTAAAAAAAAACGTTATAGATAGATTAATTAGGGTTTGTAGTTCCGTGATGCAGTTTTGATTATACATACATATTATTAACACACCGAATAATTAATATGGCAAGGTGTATAAATTATTTAAAAGGTGCAAGGGCCGTTATAAAAATCTGAAACACCTAGTATCGATACGAGTTCTCCTAAATAAATCGTAAGAGGTTTTAGGAGTGCAGAGACTGAAGGGTAAGAATTAATTTTGTCCAAAATAGAGGTGCTTTGGTATTATGAGTTTTTGATATTGGGTGTTGACCAAAAAAAAAAAAACGCGAAAAGTTATAATTTTAATAAATCTTCCAGCTTTGATTTTTAGTTGAAAAGAGTAATTGTTGCTATTCTGCAACAGTTGTCACTGAAAATCTAACTGGATTTTCTGATTTGTATTGCAATGGGGGGTTTCTTTTCTAAATAATAATAATAATAATGAGACGGTGTATTTGGTCACAATTTTGAAATAACAGTTCGCGTGCAATCAATAAATATTTAAGACATTTGTATATCTATAATAAGGATTGTTACTAATAATATTTGCTTTATTAAACTTTCCTCGTGTTGGTGAACATATTTGTTGTACTCATTTGCAATACAAATCAGGTGTATATTTTGAATGACTGAATTCTGTATATATGAAGATGATTGTAGTTTTTAGTTTTGCATTTAAACATTTTCATTATTTAATTTAAGGTAATAGTCGCGATATACATATGTATATTGTGCTCAGAACATATTAATTTAATAACATTTTCTTATTATTATTATTATATATCTAGTTTAATAATTTGTGAAGTATCAAGTATTTTAATTAAAAACAAAAATAAATTACCATATATTTTATTAAATATTTAATCATTTTATATAATTATTACTATTTAAGCAAACTAACATTACGAAGCAAGAATTAATTTTTTATTTATTTATTTTATAAATTCCTGTTTTGTAATCATTGGTACTGCATAATGATTATACAATTAATATAAATAAAAACTTTGTATAATAATAATTGTTCTCAATATCCAAACGTCCTGAAAGCATTGTTTAAATTTTCATTCATTTCCGTTCCCGTTTAACTTCCGTTTGGCTAGTATGTCGGTATTATAGAGAGCTTACATATTACTGATACAAATTGACAACTTAAGGTTATGTATGTATTAAATATATTTATTTAAAATGATTAGTAGCTAAACTAAAGTCTTTTATAGAACATATAAAAATGCGTCGACGAGCAAGAGCAAACGTTGTAATAGATTTGTTACACAAAGGCTTTGTTTGCTCTTGTGTTGGGGTTACAATGTACGGAACCTATCTTTTAGGATGGCGATTTTATCGGTATTTTACCGTAATCAAACCAGATCAAGCACAAAAAGAACTTCTAGCTAAAAAGAGCCTCCTCTCAGAAGGTTCATCTGATAATTTGCAAGATCACGCACCGCAAATAAAATTATAATCATTAGAATATATATATATACTTTTAGGGCATTTATTATGTAATATATGTTAAAAAATGTATTTAAAAAGATCACTTGCTCATTCATTGCACCATTTCATCTGCATGCTATGGGTTTGGAAGTATTTATTTGTAAAATATAACTACTACATGATAACAATCAAATTTCCCCTCAATTGTTTTAAATAATTAGTATTATTTTTGTTAATTATTATTTTAATTAGCAAATTCACAAGTCTCATTATAATAAATAACAATACAAATATGTTGTCCTACTTACAAATATTCATGAATTTATATATATATTGTGAGTCTATTTTTAAAGTTAGTGACAACGCAGATTTATACATTTTATAATTGTTGACTGTTTGTTTAACAATTTTAACGTTTATTATATTCTTATAGATTTATTAAATTTTGAGCATTGTAAATCGTAATTACTGTAGTGAAAATGGTGGAAAATGGCGTTTGCTATAGACAGTTACAAACATTCAAACTTTGTTGATGCGTGAATTATTTAGTTGTTTTTGTGAAAAAGCATGGCATCCCGAAGGTAAATTATATATTTGTTAAATGTTTATTTATATATGAGTGAATTCACAGGGTTTTTGTTGTATTTCTTTTGTTTCTGTGGCTGTCAAAAAGACTGGTTTACATGGCAGCATACACGATTAGTTAAATGTTATTAAAATATTTCAAAAAGCAATGCATGCCAGTTATATTATTTATAATAATACATGTATATTGTTGCGTATGTTCATGAGCACACTTAGTGGTTATTATTTCGGTTAAAGTGATATTGTTGATAAAGGTTACCAACATTTTGGTATCATTTGCTGCTGTTGTATGTTAATAAATCAATAACATAAGTGTATTAAATAATTGTTAACGAGCATTTTCTGTTGAATGAGAAGCTAATGTTTATTACCTGGTTGTTTTAATCAATATTGTTTAAAATACCAGTTTCTGTTTATCGGTTATGGTTAGTATTTTATGGCAATGATGCAAGGGTATTTTTGATATAACGTTTCGGATCATTCCGTCTTCAACTACCTGAAGACGCTTAAGATTCGAAACGTTTGTAATTCGATGTGATTTGGGTTGTACTTGTAAGTATTTCTGAGGTTGTTTCAATTTGTAATGTGATTGTTTATACAAAAATTGAATCGCGGTGCTTTTCAGATGGTTCCATCCAAGTCTAACGGGCTTGGACGCCGAGAAACTCCTAATGGAACTCGGTAGCGATGGCAGCTTTCTCGCCCGTCCAAGCACAAGTAATCCCGGGGATTTTACATTATCCGTCAGGTAAACATGATTATTATAAACACATTTGTTCCGCTCGATACTTTTAAACACTTCTATCACGTTTTGTTATTGTTCATCCCATAGACGAAATGGCGAAGTGACACACATTAAAATCCAAAACACTGGCGATTTCTACGATCTGTACGCTGGTGAAAAATTTGCCTCGCTTTCCGAATTGGTCCAGTACTATATGGAGAATCAAGGACAACTTAAGGAGAAAAATGGAGAGATTATCGAACTGAGGTATCCGCTGAATTGCGCTGATCCAACAACGGAAAGGTTAGATTTTTTTATTATTTTGGGTTTCAATTCTAAACTAGTGTAAACAATCACGTTTATGTATATGTACAAGGATTTTTAAATGGAAAACAAGGATTAGGTTTTATTATGTGTCATCCATTTCATGGGAAGACATAAATATATTATTCAACAATAGATACTTAGGTTTTTTTTTCAAATTGAAATAAGTATGCGCTATTAAGCTAATACATTATGCAAATAGATATATATATATATATATATATATATATATATTATTTTTTTTTTTTTTGTTAAGATATTGATCCAATTTAGCAAATATTTATTCCGGAAATTTACAAGTACAAAACAAAGAATTCCATAGTACTTAGTAGTAATTTGATTTTGTAAATAATAATAATTCATAACGCATAAAATCATAAATGGTCCGTTTAGCTTTTTCAATGAATAATAATTAAATACAAACAATAAATGATTTTGTTATTCATATTTAATTGCATCGGTTAGTAAATCGAACAGTAGGAAAATTCCGAATACGTTTAGCGTGCAAATATAGAGTTCATATTAATGCGAACTATACGTATTAAGTGATACAATTTCCTCTCATTCGTAAAACCGGGATTCTTAATTAATGTTTATTTAATTTCGGGGGACATTAAATGGGTCTTAACAAAATTACCATTTCCGGTATTTGTTTGTGGCTCGGGTAATGCAATTCAAAGTTCAATGTGAAGTTGTCTAGCATGTAATTCAATAAATGATAAATGCATAAACATATATATTTTTTGTTGATTATTTAGTTATATAAAGTGTTGATCTTCACAGTTCTATGGTGTTTGAAAAAGTGAATCACACGTATTTTTTCCCGTAATTATTCGTTAATTTCTATTATTTACACGGTGTAAATATATACTCTGAATTGCTTTTAACCAGTTTAGAATTTATTATTATTGTTGTTTTGATGGAATTTGCAACGCAAATTCATAAAAAAAAATTATGTTTTTATGCATTCAATACATCGACATGAAGTTCGCCATATTCGTACATAGCTGTTTGTAAAAATAAACCATCCTTTATTTCTCAGAATGTAGTTTATAATCTTTATTTTTTAACAAATAGTATTTCTAATTTTTATGAATATTGCTGTAAAACGAAGTAATAATTTACGTGTTTCGAAATTTTAATTTTCTGGCAGTATCGAGTCATGCAGTTAAACCGTCAAATATATCATAAAACTGGCGCTTTTCAAAAATCATAAATTTAAGAATTTTGGCTAGATTAAACGAACTTAAACTGCACACACAATTAAATCGCGAAATGTATGCGATTATGAAACAATTCTTAGAAATTCTAAATTATTGTATAAATAGACAACTAACCGCGGCGTACCACACAAATAATTTGTTTTTATTAAAAGGATCTAAAGCAGTTTCTATTGCGCCCCCAAAATTCTTACGACAATGACTTCTTGAGGTATAACTCTAAACTACCCACTTATAGGCATTTCTTACCTATATAATCCCACATTGCGGCCACAAACTTGTGCTAAAGTGGCCTTGATAACATTTCGAAGACCAAGGTTACTCGTGTTATTGCACATGGTGTTGTGAGTCCGCATGGAGAGCATTATACTCAGTGCGTAATAATATATTTGCTATATTCAATCACACGACGAAATTAATGTTGTGGAATATTTTTGCGGTGTTTCAACGAATTTTTAATACCATATTTGTTCTATCAGTCATAGATATGTACGAGAAATTGAGTCTGTTGTGAATATTGTCAGCGTTAAATCGATTTAGGTATGTTGTAAAAAAAAAAATATATATAATAATAAAATATATATATATAGTATGCCAATATTTATTGTTGCTTTTAAAACAATTAACGTCTAATAAGCTGTCTTAATACATCACGTTTTGAAGTAAATACCTTTCACAAATTGTTTTATTCTGATACCTACTATTAATAGTACATTTTCTTGGAATCGATTGAATAGATTTGCATATTTTCTATACGCGCGGTTATTTATTCGTAAGTTATAAAAATAAAATTAATTTAAGGAATGTGTGAAAATGTGAAATCTATTTCACTTCAAAAAACAACAACAATTTTGCTAAACTATTTCATTACCCAAACAATTATAAAGCTAAAAATAATTGTATGATTAAAACTACAATGCGAAAAGTGCTATAACATCTAGATAATGACCATTCAAATAAAATATTAATAACACAAAAGTGGATTCACTAGACCGGAAATACGTTACTCAAATCTAAATATAACACTTTCGATCCTTACCACTAACAACTACATATGCAGTAATAACCAACACGTATGACTAACAACTATAAGATAACTTTTGAATCATGTACGGATATCCGCCGGATAAAAATGTATAATCTTATATTAACGAAGTTTACGTCAGACACAAATTTGGATCAATTATATCAGACTAATGTAGATCAATTTAGAACATTCCATCTATGCATGTGTATTTTTGATATGTATGAAATTAGACACATAACAATTTGAGTTTATTTCTAATTAGATATTAAACAAGCTTTATATATACATATAATACGCGTAGTTAATTTCATTGTTACAACTAATGATATATTAATTGTTGTCGATCATATATAAAGAAAAAAATCCGCGAAAAAACCTCTCGTGTCTATGCATACAAATTGATCAATCAGCAGTAGTCTTCGTCTTTTTTGAAATTGTAATGCTAGGTTTTTCTACGGATGATTATGATTGCATTGTTGAATGATAATTTGCGATCATAAAATGACTGTGTTGAACATCACGTCGTTTTCTTTTGATCATTGCGTATGCAATCCACATAGGCATTTTCAATGTCAACATCAAGGTGATGGTGATGGAACACATGCCGTAATGACAATAGTCTAACCTCATCACAAGGATTTAATTTAACAGTCCCGGTATAGGATGATTTTATTCGGTTCTACATTATCATTGACATTTTTTGAACTCTTACAACCAATATGAAGCTAGCTTCTAACTGGAATGCTTACACTAGTGAATGATTTAGAAAATAATACTTATTTAGTTTCTAATGTTAAATTTCGTTGATATTTATAAAATAATAGCGTTTACATTTGATTTGTTTATTAAATGTTATATAGAAATTTATTCTATTTAATCATTTATAAGCCATAGAAAGCTAGAAATAGTTTTAAATGAATAAAATATCATATACCTATATTTTAAATGTAAGTATGCGTTTCTAATTAAAATTAATTCTGGACCTGTCAAATATTCTACAAACACGATCATATTTATTCAAAAATAATTTAATTATTACTCTTAATATGTAAATGGTAGTCATAAGACAACAAAATAGATCTTTGTGTATTTGAACGATAAGACCTTGTGCAATTTGTTTACCATATTATTGACAGTAACGTGTCAATAAATTATGTAAAATTACACGTTTAAACGGTGTAAGTAACTTCATAGTTTTTCAGTGTGAAGTTTGTTGCGAATCGGTAACAGCAGATTTTTTAACCGAGCGGAGCTGATGCAACATACAAGTTAATTTGACTTTACAAAATCTTGATAGAAACAGGTAATTTTTATTATTAATGCACAATTTATTACGCGTTTGGTAATTATGATCAAATCGGTAAACATAAATAACATAATATAGGTATATGTTTTTAGCCGGGAAAATGTTTTATAAACTTCTTATGCCGGAACATGTTATCAAATGATTTAATAATAAATCTAGTATCATGTCGAGGTACAATCACTTCCGTTTATAAAAATATAGTTTACGAAATGTTTGAATAAGGATGTTTTATTTTAGAAAATTAAGTCAAGTCCGGCTTTCTGTGACACTTATAAACGAATTTGTTTTATTTCTCTTTGATTTGCACTTGAGACAAGACTTTTATTGCATATATATTAAAATACATGTAATCGAGGACGAATTCGATAATTGCTTGCATTAAACTTGTTCATTTCCTATTTGCATATATTTAAGATTAAACCACTATAAATTAAGCATATAATTATTTCAAGAATATCATTAATTTAAAAAAAACCCTCAAACCCAGGTGTTTTATACATTTTTTAAATGAATATTTCTCATCACAAGACTACTTCCTGTTCATGTATTTGGTTACGGTGCTTAGGCGTATACATACATAACTTCATGCCTATTCCCAGCAAATGGGGTGGCAAAAAACCCTTTACATCCATTCTCATCTAGGCAATCTTTCGCCATTAAAAAAAAAACACAAATTTCTTTTACTTCATTGAATGTCATCGAGTTCTTCTATTCCGCTTGCTCACAACTTTTCTATCGCGCAATTCATTCTCAAACATATTTATCCACTTATTCCGAGGACGAGCCCACCCTCCCACAATCTCACACCAATTATCTCGCCTACGTATTGCAATTTAATATATTTCAATATAAATATGCAAAGTACACCCTAGGACCTTAAGTTATTCGTGTTGACTGTTAAGTATGAGTAAGATTTAATTTCCAGTAATCCGAAATATATTAACAAAGTCCAACTCTGCTTATTTTGCGGTATGATATGGGTATGGAGCCCCCATATACGGTCTTGCCACTCATCATTGAATTAATCAGCTCGTTTCCTCTGTGACCGCGTGCACAGCAGCAGGTATGGTATCTTTCACTTCAACACTTTAGCAGTAAGTTGTCTGCATGCGTACAGTCAGTTTCGGTCTCCAAGAGATGCGAATCAAAAGTTGTCGCAACTAGTGTTGTGTTATCGATAGATACGATTGAAGTTTTGGTGGATTGTTGTGTTGACATTTCTGTGCGCAAATTGTTGTGAATTGCGCGAGTTTATGATGAGACTGACCCGATCACCAATTTCGGTAGATGTTTCTGTTGTCGCAATGCCCGCTGCACATATTATTATCTCAACTGCATTACATGAACTGCGGAAGGCGTTTATATTTTTCAAGTAAGATTTAATGATTCAACAGTTAAGATTAAGAATTATATGTTTAAAATATATATATATATATATATATATATATATATATATATATATATATATATATATATATGCGATATGCGCGACTGGCTCTTTTGAAAACGGCTTAAATGAGGCTCCAAAATTAATGCTTGCATTATATTATTACATAATTAAAGTTTGTCGTAAGTAATAGCTTCATTGTTAAGTACTGTCAAGTAAAATAATAACGTTATGGTATAAAATAAAACTTGCCAAGGAAAGAATTTAAATGATTGTTTTAGATAATAAAATTAATGTTTATTTCAAGGTTGTACTCAGATTTTACATAAAAAAGTACTTCTCATGGGTAAACTCCCACAGTTAGTTTATTTATTGTTGTCACTTTGTTTCTAAATTTAGCAATAGTCACGCACACAAATGATTCGTGCTCGAGTTTGACTTGTTTCTAGTATTTATTACTTGGCCAAACAACTATTAAGAATGTATCTTTAAAATGCGTCGACCAGGAATGTTTGTATTTAATATGCAACGTGTGAAACTGGTCCCATTATTGAGTCGATTTCAGTAGGAATGTTGCAATACAATTAAATGACGAATCCGATTGGAATTTCTATGTATGCGAGATTTATTATTAAGCCCTTCGTAAACAATGTCCTTTATTATCTAGTACAAGATTGATCGAACGATTTCTATTGACATTGAAACTTGAAAGTTACGTCAATTATTTTATTATTATTATGTGCAAAGCATTTTCAATTTGATTGTTCAAACAACATTTACATTATTTATATTTTCACATTTATAATATATATATATATATATATATATATATATATATATATATATATATATATATATATTCAGTCATCCCTATATGTAATTATTTATAGATGGTTTCACGGACATTTATCTGGGAAAGAAGCAGAAAAACTAATCTTAGAACGTGGGAAAAACGGTAGTTTCCTCGTCCGCGAAAGTCAATCGAAACCCGGCGATTTTGTCCTCTCGGTTCGAACCGACGATAAAGTAACGCACGTCATGATACGGTGCACACAAGTAAATATTACTTCGACAAACTCCACATTACTTAACTTATTCGTAAATCGTTTTCTCAACAGGATAACAAATATGACGTAGGGGGTGGTGATAAATTCGATAGTTTAGCTGAGTTAATCGAACACTATAAACGCAATCCGATGGTGGAGACGTCCGGCACTGTAGTGCACTTGAAGCAGCCGTTTAACGCAACCCGAATCAATGCTTCCGGTATACATACACGTGTCAAACAACTCCAGCAGGAGAACGGCGCGAATTCAGCCGGAAAAGCAGGTTTTTGGGAGGAATTTGAGAGTCTCCAACAACAGGAATGTAAGTACTTGTTGTCACGCAAAGAAGGCTCTAAACCAGAGAACAGGAACAAGAATAGATACAAAAATATTTTACCATGTAAGTGATTTTTATATTCTACGAATATAATTGTAAATACTAATAGGTTATAACATTGGATTACAGTTGATCATACGCGGGTAAAATTAAAAGATGCTGATCCAAACGCACCCGGTAGTGAATACATAAATGCAAACTATATACGACAGAGTTTAGATGATAATTTGAGTTGCTCCGAACTGAATCCCGAAAATGCAGGCTCCAAAATCTATATTGCGACGCAAGGCTGTCTTCCAACAACGATCGCTGATTTTTGGGCAATGGTTTGGCAGGAAAACACACGAGTCATTGTTATGACTACCAAAGAGATTGAACGTGGAAAAGTAAGTTGTTATTTTTATTACAAAATTAAATAATAATAATAATAAACGAAATTAAATCTTTTATTAGAATAAATGCGCACGGTACTGGCCGGATGAAGGAACAGCAAAAGATTACGGCAAAGCTAAAGTTAGAAATCTAAGTGAAAACACAAATAATCACTACACATTACGTGAATTTTTAGTCAGTATGGAAGGGTTTCCAGTTGAACGTAAAGTTTACCACTATCATTTCCAGGTTAGTACTATAAAATAAAGCCTGAATTTCTAACATAAATGGTGAAAATGATGTTCGTTGTTTCAGGCTTGGCCAGACCACGGTGTCCCATCTGATCCCGGTTGCGTCCTCAATTTCTTGCAAGACGTTAAAGATCGACACGAACAATTAAGTCTAGAGCATCAAGATGCACCGCCGGGCGCAATATTGGTACACTGTTCCGCTGGGATTGGTCGAACTGGAACATTTATCGTTATTGATATGATACTAGATCAAATTGATAAGCATGGTGAGTTGTTGCAAACGGTTTTGTTGACCACGCAACACGTGACGCTATCGTTTTGTGATTGCAGGTTTAAATTGTGAGATTGATATACAACGGACGATACAAATGGTCCGGTCACAGCGTTCGGGAATGGTCCAAACGGAAGCTCAGTACAAATTTGTTTATCTAGCTGTGAAACATTATATTGAAACTGTCGCGCAAAGGCGAGAAGAAGATCAGGTATATATTTGTTTGTTTGTTATTAAATGTGCCGTGGTAATATATTTACTATTTTGTTAGAAATCCATGCAATTTGGTCGCGAATATACCAACATTCGGTACTCTAATGATGTGCCGGTACGTGATACAAATAGTACGGTTATCACATCGCCCACCTCGAGTACACACAGCAGCAACAACAGTCTGTATGGTAGCCTATCTCGGTTGGCTTCAAACCAACCGGTGCCACCGTTGACTGTACCAGTACTTGTTCTTCAGCAGCAACAACAGCAACCACAACAACAACCTGCCGTCAATCGGGAGAGCAAACGGGCTGTGCGATCTGTGTCCGATGCACATTTACCAAGGTATATTGCGCGAAAATTATATTAGTTTCGTAACAAAGATTCCAATCAAATGGGGTAACAGAAAACCCTTTACATCCATGTACTACAAATGTCATTATAGGATTTGTATTTGTTTGTTTAGACCTCCAGATGACATACCTCGACAGATTTATGAAAACATTCCAGTGAAAGAGAGGAAAATGTCGGCCAATCAAAATGTGATATCCTCATATTTCCCGCCACCGCCGCCGCCGAGGAAAACATGACGAATGTAAGCGATTTTTTAACATTTAATACACATTACACACACACACACACATACAAACAAATATTATATGTCATCGTTCTCTTCCTAATGAACTAGTCGGCCTGAGAATTTACAAATTTACTTATTAAAGATAAAATTATGATGAAGATGTGATAAAAACAGACTAGCCCCATTCTATTTAAGATAATATTTGGCGTTGACATTATTATAGATATATCTATAGATCGCTATCTAGTGCATTAGCATTAGAACTCCTCCCTATACTAAAACATTGGTTTTCAAACTCGTGAATGACCATGATCAACTTTGAGTATATCCCATCAATGTGTAACTTAACTTAACCACGCATATTCCAAAATTAAAGTTGTCTCTCCGTTATTTTGTACTCATTTGCGTATTTATTGAAAAAGAAGACTGATTTTATTTGGAAATCACTAAATTATTCCATCATTACGAGTATATTAAAAACAACGAGAATTTCGTCATATTCTATGTGATACGTTAGCATTCGATACCAATTACCCGGGTTTTTGTTAGTCCTTGGAATATGTGGCCTTATTTCAAATTCCTAGCACATGAAGTTAACTTCAAATGATTGTGCAATCATTGACACATCCCTAATATTCTAAGTTTTATCATTTCGCTTTCTATGTCTTCTAAAATAAATATCGAATTTGATGTCCCACTCACAGATTTAAACATAATCTCAAATTGTTTTACTCGTCAAAGTAAATTTGTACTTTTAATGTTTCAATTTACACACAAAAGTTGTTGTAATCATTTTCTAGCGTTTATATATATATATAAATATATATATATATATATATATATATATATATATATATATATATATATATATATATATATATAATATATATATATTTATATTTAATTCTTTTTTTAAACTAAGTAAAATGCCTTAAGTGACTGAATTGTTTAGTTTGTATATTATGGAATATAAAATATTTAAAAAAAACCAGTTGTCGTTGTGCTGCGTGAAACAATAATTTTAATGTTTCTGTTTGTTTATATATGCTTTGTTGTTGTTATCATAAATTTATTTATATTGTAAAATAATGGTGGCACAGTTTTAACGCAGTACATTTTTGAGAGTCAACTAAAAAAATGCACCTTGTATATACATGGCTGACAAATTGTATGTCAATATATTATTTCAGCAAATAAAACTAATTTTATTATATAAATAAGAAAGTAAAAAAATAATAACGTCGTAATAGTGCCCTCTTTTTCAATCATCTACGATGTACGCCAATGCTTGGTTCAATAAGTTTGATGATCCAAGTACTTGTTCACAACAGTTGCATCGACAGTGTTTTGAGTTTAATTAGGTTGATTATATGATGTTATTCAATAAAAATTTTCGATGTTAGTGCACTCGTGTGCCTAGTAACAGTGTGGTTAGATTTATGCTAGTGTTTTAGTGTAAATGTGCGTTTGTGCAACAAGTTGGTGAGTTAATTTGTTGCTATTTTAGGTAAATATAGTTGTGATTAACGTAAAACTGCATTAAGGAATGAATGAATGTTGGATTAAATACAATGCAATTTCTTAGAAATATATGGTTAAGTAATGCAAAAGTAGTAAAAATTTAGAATCATATTTATTGTCATAGCATATAAAACAAAATTATAACAACTTAACAATTTTGGTATCCATTTGCTAACTTATCATATTATCATAATGGCTAATTGTGTTTACTGACTAGAATAAATAAGAACTTAAAAAGTACGTCAAAATAATGCATAAAACTAAATACAACATAATGCCTGCGGCATGAAATACAATGAAACATTTTTTGTTTAATACTGTCTTACAATATGCTGGGAAAACTGTCTTCTTTGCTTTTCTTGCGACTCGATATCATCAAGCATTTTGTGCATAGTTATTTTTAAACTAATATCAAAATTAAAATGCATCTATGCAGTCGTCGCATTCTGGAATAGTTGATTCGTCAAGTACAGTTTCTTGTTGTATTAGAACTCGCCGCTTTCTTTGAGGGCGTTGTGGGCATCCTGTATTTTGCTCCGCAAGATTTTGCGAATTTCTTCAATTGTCTGTATCAAGAAGATTGCTACGTGCTCATCTTGGTGCTACAAAAGGAAATGGACATTGGTTAGTTGGAAACAAATAAAACATCGATGGAAGTTCGCTTATACTTGAAATAGAACTTCTCCTTCGAAATCTACGAGATGATGTTTCCTTGCTCTCAGGAGAATTCCGACTACTTTATCAGAAATACAGACGTAGATCTGGAACAAAAATAAACTTAATATTATTTAGCACTAAAAATCTATTGAACTTGAAACGAAAAGTAAAAAACAAAAGATCCGCCACTGATAAACGTTGTGTTTACACACGAAACTATTTACGTATATGAAAGCCACCGGAGTTCCAAATTCCCAGAAAGTTTCCATGAGTTTTATGAATGGAAACTGGAATGCATTACGTTTACCACAACAAACAACTTAAAATATCAACAACCTCATAGCAACTGACGTCATATGATGACAACCATATGCGCGTTTGGAAATTAGACAAGTCGTCATCTTTATACTCCGACAGGCATTCGATATTTTGATTGCCAAGTAATAAATACATATTTTTTATTTAAAACAACGCGACTTTTTGGCGCCCGGCTAATTTTAGATTTGAAAAGAATTTTATTTATCGTTTGGAGTGGATAAAAATGGATCTTACATTGAACAGCTCTCCAAAGCTAATCACTTTTCTCGGATCTTCTGGTTTCTCTTCTATGTCGAACAACCGTTCACCATTTTGATTAATAACTTCACATAGTTCCAACATTTCTTTGCAGACATGGATTGTTGCTTTGTAACCTCGGGTTTCAGACAAAGAACCTTTTGGTGGTCTGTAAATATAAACATTCGTGTAGGGTTTCTGCGGTTCCTTTGTTGTTAAAGTTTTTAATCTTTTGGTTTTGTGTCGAAAACTTACCGTCCATATTCTTCTTTGGAAAACTTCGGCTTAGGAAGTGTTCCTACTTTCCCGTTGGAGAACGGATTTGAAGCTTGCGTTTCAATGTGTTTGTTGGCTTGGGTGTTAAACATACGGACCCTTTCACTAAGTGGGGTGTCCTGGAACAATCAAATAAATGATGGAAATTAGAAATGTGTCAAGATAGAGTCTTTTTTAAACATCTACAAGTAGACAATACGTCTTGCAAAAACTAGAATAATAACAAATAATGTTTTGTTCTGTTTTAGTCAGAACTATCAAAATAGATGAACATTAAGCTGTACAGATGGTGGCGATACGAATGATTTCTCTGACATCTCATTATCTGTTTGCGTCAATTTTGCGCGCGAGTGTATTTTCGGATCGTTAGCGAAGAAACAGTCTCATCATTTTCGTGTTTTTGGCAATGACCATAGACTTCGCGGGCAATGCCATTAGTATTATTTTTTCTACTATATTTCATCATAATTTCAGATGTGTTCAAAAAATCTATTGGCAAAACCACCACATTTACTAGGGCTTCTCATTCAAAATTATTATTTAATGCGCAAATAACAGCTGGATGTATTATATCAATATTTATTTATTTATTTATTATAATTATTTGATGTATATATTTTGTTTTTGAGAATTGTATGATTGGGTGTTATTATTATATAAACAAGTGCAAAATATGTTGGCGCCAACCTTAGGCAGTCAAATATTTGCGTGACCTGTTAAATAATAATCACTTTTCATCTTGATCATAAAAAATCTCCACAAACCGCGCATTCTTTGGCTCGTTCGCCGTCAGGGAATCACCGACCGTGGACCGAAAATAATTTTGTGACAAAACTGTGTGTTTTCAATTGAATTGAAATGAGAATTTCAAGTATTTCCTTCTCGCGGACCGCGTATTTACAAGGATTCGTACATAGATCCCATTCCACCTTGACCTAACGCAAATCTATCTCAATCCAATTAGAATACTTTTGTTTTCAATTGGAATAAAAATAAATACACATAAAAGTTATTGCCTTGCTGTCATCAGAACAGAAACCTTCAGTATTTATCGAGAAATTCGTTGTAATTTATAACAATATTTTATAGAACCGTAATTATTAGTAACATATATAAATATTACCGAATCGTAGTCTGACATTTTATACGTTCAAATATTTATTGCACAAAATGTAACTATAGTAAAATATTCAACAAGTTATAAATTCGAGTCGGATGCAATTTTTGGAAAGCAAGCCAAGCCAACAATTACAAATCAGACAAACCACGCACAGAGACTGAACTGAACTGCAACTAGCAACAGTCGCTCGCCAAACGAAAATAAACCGTTCTATTTTTATCGCACGTGAGAATAACTTAATTACTAATAGTAATCATTAAGACAGTAAAAATACGGTTACTTTCTAATTATTTCCCTAGTTTTTAAATGGCAATCATCAGTAAAACAAAAGACCATCAAATTGTTAACATTGAATTTTTGAATTTGTTAAAAGGTTATAAAATTCTGTGTGCGCCTCACATTTTTGGCCGCATTGCCAACTATTTGTTCACGTCATTGGGACGTCATAAATTTGTATTTTCTTTTGATGTGAGAACAGGAAGTTACCATTTATAGATAGGCTGCCCCTGGCCTTGTCTTTTGCACCCCATTTAAAAATTAAATAAAAAATTGTGCAATATATATTCATGGTGTTGCATTTCGGAACTCATGCTTGTTGAACAACATTGATCATTCAAAAGATTACGTTTGTTATTTACATTTTTACAATAATTGTATTTTATTTATTTTTCTAATCAATTGTTTTGCATTTTCATCAGCTTAGTCATACACATTTAAGTATTACTTTTTGTTCAGAAATTCACTTTTTTTTTTACTAATAAGTCATTATTGATAACGTAATATATTATTCTGAGTATTATTATAATCGCTACAAACACTACAGATAAGATATTTATAGAAACTGTCAATTTCATTGTCTTGCTTAGTTTTAACTAATTTAAATTAAAGCTTTATTCCCTATGCATTTGTCAGCTTTCATTACATTTACCGGAAATACTAGTCGCGCAAAGTCGACTTCCTGTTCACTAAATTATTTAAATTAATATATATTATATAAGAATATTTTTAAATAGTAATATAATAAGTTACGAAATTAATTTCATAATTGGAATTATAATTAATTTCATTATATTCCTAAAATTAAATTATTATTATTATTATTAAATAAAAAATACTTACAGGGTGAACTCTTACACACGGTGTTTCCATCATTTTAAATCTGCTTCACACTTTTCTTTTTATTAATGAAAATATGGAACGATCGATTCCTAATCGAAATAAAATAAAATATTCACTTTTAAAACTCCCGTTAAAAAACCGCAATTGTTTCGAATAATTCAGAACACTATTATTCTAGTTGTGGTGTCTCAGAACGGTGATTGCACAGTGGTTGAAACGACGGCGCGCGAACTCGTATAAATATGCCCGTACCACGTGCTGGTTACTTTAGGTTGTGACGTACGAGCGTCGCAAATTCCCTTCTCTTCTCTTCTCTTACTTTCGTCTACACGGTTTTCGGTCTTACGAATAAGTGCATGTCCGCCAAAAATAAATATTTAAATGATCAATGGAACGCTCTCGTCAAAATGCGAATTATTTATTTGTTTACATGCTCATCTGATTTGCTTTGGCCTGGCCTGTGTCGATTGCAGATTCATTATTGTATATTTTAGAATTTGAACATTTTTATTAATGGTTCTTAGGCTATTTTTATAAACCAAGGTCATTTTGAAGGAGTGAATCATTGTTTTGTGTATTTAATTCAGTTTTATTCATTGATACATTTTTAGTTCAAGAACTAAATATATGTCTGTAGGTATATCGTTTTTATTTTGAAACCAATTCAAAGAATACAATTTATATTTTCAAATAATAATAACAGGATGTGCATTCCATAAATGTTCTTCTGTGAAAATATTTTCAGTATAGTTTATTTTCTAAAATATTATTCAAAATAAATTTTGTGCGAGTCTGTAAAAGGCGCTTGTTTATTTTTATGCCGTATAGTAACTTCCACGCAAATACGTAAAATAAACGCACCATTTCCCAGAATCAATACATTTGCAATAATAAAGATTTCACTTGGTTTAAAAATAATTATACTTCAAAGCAATGGGTTGGAATTTAAAAAAAAACTTTTTTGTGAACTTCCGTATAGTTAATCCTTGAATATAATTTCACAATCGCTCAAAAATAAAATTGGATGGTAATCCATTCATAGTTTTTGAGAATTTATTTTTGTTAACTAATAATATTTTTGTTGATGCGAAAATTGGAGTAAAAATAACATTTTAATGAACGTTATAAATAAGTATACTGTGGTATTTGTTTTTAACATTGAAATTGTAACTAAATTATTGCACTTTATATATATATATATATATATATATATATATATATATATATATATATATATATATATATATATATATATAAATAAGTCAATTGACGTAGGAACTGCACACATATGTATGTATATTTGTTTCCCACTGGTTTTCTATAATTTGTAAACAAAACATATGTATGCCTCATTGTTGAACTTGTGACTGACTTCAGATGACCCATTTCAAACAGGAACAAATATAGTTATCATTCACAAAACGGTTTAACAAATATTTAAATGCATTTATTTTTTGTGTCCACATTTTATTGATTATATTGACTAACTTGAGCAAGAACATTATTTGATGAAGCTTATCTGAATTTGGCGAACGATAAAATATGCAAATAGAAATGAACTGCATTTCTGAAATATTTTAGTAGGTTTCAGTGGTTTGGTATGTGAATCTATCTTTCAGAAGGTAATTTTTAATTTTCACATGTGTTCAATTTAACGAAAATCTATTTTGTATTTTTATTTATTTAGTTTCTAGAGCGAATGGTAATGGACCGTTCGTTCTTGAAATTCCAGTGTGCATGGGTACCTAAATTTAAAAGTCCAGGCTACATTTTGTATTTACAGACGAATTGGTTCTGTTTTGTTAATCTAAATACTCAATTTTTTATGAGTCTGTAAACTAAAACATGATTTGCGTTCGGTCCTATCGACAAATTAGCTGTCGGATTTCTTTGCATATAAATGTAGGAAAATTGTAAACATGTCAAAAAGTCCATTACTAAAAATCGTTTCATCGAACCAAAGGCGAATCACCGCGTGATAGTATTAATAACTGAAAGGCCCTTGAAATAAAAATAACTGACCAAAACTACCATTAAACATACAACTGATGTGTGATTGTGCATTCCACACACATGTTTTACTTTACGTTTGATGTGCTTATTTAGGTCATATATTTTTATTTCTAAATTTAAATTCAGTTTCCTTCAAGTTGGTTAGGGATTGTCATTGTCATCATATTTAATTATTTCAAATTTCTTAATGCAGCTTGTTATAAATGCAAATGTAACTTGTAATTAGCGGTTTTTTAATCATTTGTCAAATGACATTCATTATTTTGAAATGCGACTTATTATTAATCTAATGAGTCGTTTTGGATATAATCCAGAATTCCCGTTAAGTCAGAGAGAAACCTTTATCCCTGTATACATACAGGGATAAAGATCTCTTTATGTAAGTAGAAACTGGTTGGAATTCCGCAAATATGACGCATATTCACCTACGAGACTATACATATGTAAATAAATCAAACATTTTTCATCGAACAGTAAACAACATTTTTTGAGAGTGTGCAATGCCAAAATGTATGAATTGAATATTGTATCAGTGACCAACCTAGACATTGAGCTATCGACTGATTTGCGTAATAGTATAGATAGTATAATATAATATAATATAATATAGTATGATAACCATGTTTTCTCCACGCAAATATACAAATAGATCTTTGAAAATGTCGTCAATTTTTTTAACGGCGCCACTCGACCGCCTGTTTTTAGAATTATTTTATATTATAGGTACCTAAGAAAATGAACTTGACCATCGATATAACGAATAATAGTTGTGGGCATCATCAGGGTTGTTTGACCAACAAGTACTATTATAAAATAACAGCCAACAAATGACTATTTATAATTTCGGTTATATTTCCATCACCAACACCATTTTTTACAAATTGACCATTAGTAACGCAATATAAATTTAAAAGTGCACCTGTTTCGCAAGTATTTTCTTCAAAACTTTCTTGGAATTTCAACTTCTAACTTACCATTCATGAACCTCCTACGTTCTCCCATCCATTCATCCAAATTATTCACAACATTGAGTAATATATTATATTTTGTTATACTTTTCTCCAAATCAATCGTTGCTATTTTTCTCTTTTATAACCCACGTTCACATTCTTCGAACGAATCACAGACATACCACTTCAAATCTAAATTTAACTCAAAAAAATCATGTTCTATTCGAATTATTTATCGCCTAATAATAAACTTAATTTTCACTTCGTTCAATTAACTTGTTCACACTTTATAATAATTTAAATTAGAACACTCTGGAAATTGGGTGCCAGATCGTTAGGCGTCTACAATAAATTCGTAGCCCTGGCGCCTAATATTTCAGTAAAAACTTACTTTTATAAATTCATTTTAGAATTTAAAACTAACTCGCATTTATATGCATATATGTATGTGTGTATGCACATATTTATATGATCACAGTTCATTTTCTTACCCAAACCGAAAATATTTGATACAAAAAAAAACTGCTTGTCTATTAAATTTGTATACACATAAGCCTGCATTAAATCTTCAGAAATTCTTTGGCATCACGTCAAGCCGAATTATTTTGTTAAATCTTTTTTAAATCCTGATGGATTTACGAAAAGAAATATGTAATATTTAAATCGTGTATTATTTGCACAAATCTTGATGAATAAATCAGTTCGTAGATGAATTTCAATGACCCCTTTTGCAACCGTGAAAGCTATTTGCGGGATCACATAATAAAAAATGTTCTGGGCGGTTTCAATGCCGCAATAAGGAACTCATTTATCGTCAAAGTGCCTTAGTTATTTTACCAAAGTGATGGAGTCACAAATAAATATATTTATATATGAATATTACATTCACGATCTGAAGCTTCTTCTAAATTGTGAAATGTGCTATGATTGTTAATATAAATATATATATATAATTATGTAGTTCATTGTCGAAGAGCATACATATGTAAGAAGAAATCAAAGCAGAATATGACCTCGCTTTGAAAATAGTCTCACATCAAAGAAAATAGATCAACGCAGTATTATTATTATTAATAATAATAATAATAATAAAGATATGTTTATTTAAAAGTAATTTTGATAAAAACCCAGTTACACAAAAACTCCGCTCATCTCAGTTTATACTTAAGTTCTTGCTCTGTCTTTCCACCGTTTAAACAGAGAGAGAACATGTGAGTCTGAGTATCAACTGAGCTTTTGTGTAAAAAGAATATAGCTAACTAATGTAATAAATTCGTCACGTTTGAAGTTAGTTGCGTATCGTTTTACAAACAACGTTCACACAGAAATATTTACTATTGTTATTACATCAATTGTCTAAACATTTTCGGGTGAATTTATTATTGTAAACAGTATAAAGTAAATAGAAAATAGAAATGTCCTTGGTTAGAAGAATGGGAATGATGTGGTCTATGACAACAATGCCCGGCAAAGCCCACTCTGTTCGTCATCAGTTTGATCTTGTAGATGTCGTACTCAGGCACGTGTCAACATCGTACACATACATATTTTCATTTGTTGCCAAATATCAATCGACAGTTTCCATTGATGACGAGCCCGTTAAATGATTATGTAAGTTTACTTTGATCTTGCACTGGCGTTTGTTAATAAATTAGGTGTTATTTTCAAATGTGTTCAATTTCATTAAAAGTTGGTTCACATGAAGATAGAACCAACTGATTTGATCTGAACTGAATGTTGTTGTGAAGTTCGTAACAAGTTGTTAGAATTTGAAAAGTAATATAATGTGTTCATTTTATTAGAAAAATACGGAAGTACTATTATACTACATGTTTACAGTTTTTATTTGTATATTCAAGCGTGGCTTCCGTGTGCCTAAGTAATATTTGTAAAACTTATGAATATATAATACTTTTTGCTACTTGGCGTATGTCCACTCCACACGTCGAGGCGCAGAAAACGCCTCTTTATAGATATGTATACGTACATATGTACATACATACATATTTACGAGCCATCATCATATGATATTAAAAACACTTCCGCCAAAATCTTACGAAATCCAGCTTAAAATATTTTGTGAATGTACATTTTAATTGCTATCATCATTAATTCAATAATACACCTTTTACACAGAGCCGGGTTTAATTTTAGACCGTTTCTTTTTTAAGATAATTGTGCATTTCCGCAACAATCAACTTGTGGTTGCATTGTTGTTGGTTGCACAATTATATTTTACTAACATCTAAGCAGGCTGTTATGGATACGTCAGTTAAAAATAACAAATGAATAAAAAATCAATGCAAGTTGATTTCTAGAAAAAGTTATTGTTTCTAGATGAACTACGACTGATACAGATACAGATTAATTATTTGCTCTGCAAATTCAGTCATATATTACTCTAGTTATTCTCCAAAGCGAACCGATTAGCTTGCGATACAAAGGTATGTTGTTCATTTAGCTGTAGTTTAGTTACCAGGCAAAAACTAAAAATATTTGTTACCATGGGATTTGTTAAAATTGTTTTCTGTGTATTTAATACATGTATGCATGTGAAAGTTATTTGATAGGAAAAGTGAACAAAAAGTGATAAGTAAAATAGCATTTTGTACTGTAAATATGGCAGCTTTTAATGGTAAAGTATAGTTTATTTTATGTAAAGACTTCAGTTATAGATATTTATGATGAAAAACAGTTGACATTCATTTTCAACAACATATCAATTTCGATTTGATTGTGTGTCTGTTTGCGGTATAAAAAGTACGAATTTATAACTTGACAGTTCGTATTAGTCATTTGTTCTCTTATGCATTTGAACATTTATTAGCGATTGGGTATTGTTGTATATATGTATAAATATATATATATATATATATATATATATATATATATATATATATATATATATATATATATATATATATATATACGTATAGCGTAGCTATTGTTGTACTTGTATTATTTTTTGTTTTATTAACTTATGTGTCAACAATTGATTCAGTCAAATTATGCTCTTTTTATGTACCTCATGTCTCAATTTGGCAAAGTATTTTATAGTTTTTTAATGACTCATCCTCTACATTTTGACGAATTCTATCCGATTTTTCAACCATATTTTGAATGAGTCAGACAGAACCGTCACGTTAAGGTACGCGGTGTTGTCTCTCAAAGACAAATTTCTCAAGTGTAGTATAAAAAGATTGGTTTGAATGCCAAGTTCAAAGATGTTTGCACGTGAATAAATAGATGAACGAATAGGATAGTGTGTGTGTGTGTGTGTGTCCGTTCGGTAGGCTCCCAGGTGTAGATGCTCTTGCTGCTAAGCTCACGTCATTTGTCGAGGCACTGATGGAGTCTAGCCAATATGACATGACATGCACTAATCATTCTTTTTGTGATTGTGACGCAAGTGCGCTCGAAAACTTTGCATTTTCTTTTAACAACAATAATAACTGTATTCGGGTAATTGTTAGAGCTATACATACATATATATATATATATATATATATATATATATATATATATATATATATATATATATATATAAATATATATGTTGTTTGTCTATTACTGAAATATAAAATGGCTCATAAATCTTCAATAATTCCTATACTTTCATTGACTTTCTCCTCCGCCTTTATTAGGTAGTCAGATATTTCGTATCGCATCATCGAGCAAACCATGGAACCTTGCGACAGTATTATAATAGATGATTCCCCACCAACCACGCCATCGCCAGCAGTATCAATGTATAATTCGAACACCACTGCAACAACTGCAATTGAATATAATGCAATGATGACGTCCGGAGAGGATGAATTCTCCCCAACCGAGCAAGCAATGATCTGGTCGCAAGCGACAACGAATTTCATCAAAAACACCATGGATCTGTCCGTGCAGCACAACGACAAAATGTTGTCACTGCACCACAAAATGAATCTGATGAGTTTCAACCGTTATCAAAGCTCAACAAGCACTCAACAAGAATATCATCAATATTCAGAAATTGGCAATTACATACCAGACTACGGATACAATCAAAGTATTCCACCGCAATACCAATATATCCCGTACTACGGATACTATCCAAATCTCAATTATCAACAAGAGTTTATGTATAATTTCGAGCGCGCAAATTATATGAATTACATTCGCTCATACTATGGCAATTATAAGTTCGATGAGAACAATCAGGAAAACAGTGATCCGACGGCGCAGTATTACTTTGATATCAAAACTGAAAGCCCATTTGAGAATTTCGAGATCGAGCCAGTTCCGCTGCAGCCGTTTGAAGCTAGAACTGAGGATGTACCATCGGAAATCGCCGATATTCAATGCTTATCTGGCCATGGACAAGAGTTACCATTGCAAAATATTCTAAACAAAACAGTTGACAACAAACAACCTACTGCGACGAAAGGTAAGAAAAAGGCCACAGTACCTTTATTTTTAAAACGGAACCGCGTTGCGTTTAACACTCCAATGGAACACAAACAAAACGCAACGATGACTAGTAGTCAAATGGCCGAAGACGATGTTGTGTTCGTGAAGGAATACAAGTGCGAAACAATCCCGGTTGTAAGTCAAAGTTTAGTTTGCGCACCGGTTGCGAAATTGGTGGTTCCGCTGCCGCGCAAGCCAACGGTGACAGCTCAAACTTCTGATAACTGTGATAACACTGAGTTACAACAAAAACTAGCTCAAAATGAACAGACTCTTGTAACCAACACTAGACCGGTTGTGCGACGAAATCCAAAACGGCAGGTTCAAGTTGAGAAGAACTTCCTGAAAATGATCGACGAAGTGCTGGATGCCACCGCCAAAACAGAGAGGAAAACGAAAAAACTCGCTCAAAACATGACGAAAACTACACGTCCTGCTATCAAGGTAAGCGTTTGATTTCTTTCAAGTTATTATCAGTGTATGTAATGTAACAAAATGACACTACGTTAATCGCTGCACGTACATACATACATACTTCACTTGCCTTATTTTTGCACTTGTTAACATTTACAAAACCTACTTTACAATCATTAAAAAAAAAAACAAATCAAAACATTTGTTCAAATTTCTCTAAGACCGTTATTAAACGTTTATTAGATAAGATCATGATAAGATTAACAACAATTTCTTTATATGCCAAACATTTCCCTGTATAAATGTTATTTCCGTTACAATTTTCCTAGAAATAAACCTATATTCACTACTGTAAATTAGCGAATTAAATATACAGGAGCGGTAAACAAAATGGCATCCCTCATTACATTTACACCTCGGTTTTCCCACTCCAGAATCTACGACGATCAAAACGCAACTTATCACACTGTGGTGCTACGTATCGAGCTCCACTTCCGATAACTGTAAAAGATTTCAAAGCTTGGCCCGTGGAGGGTGGCCACGAACGCCCTGAGTACAATCCTGTAACTCAAAAAATCGAACCATTCGATTATCACATACGAAATATCTCGAAAGACTTTGCTCGTAAACCGGCAACTCCGACCGCGAATATTGAAACACGAACTGCTCCTCCTGTGTGTTCAAAACTCCCGAAAAAGAAATGCAAAACCCTACCAGAAGTGAGCCACGAGATGCTGCATCATGTGCTCGCTTATGTAGTCCGCGTTAAAAAACACGAACACGAAGAAACTCTGAAAGAGCAACAAGTGTTGAAAGAAAACATGGATAAGGTAGAGTTTTTGAATGATTTGTGTTTGAATGAAGTCAAAGCGGAAACGGATCAACAAAGTTGTGATCTGTTGAAGCATGCAGTTGATGTATGTCAATTGAACGGTCTGAAAAGTAAATCGAGTACTAAGTTTGATGTAACGGATTTGTTGCAAAACTCGATTTTAATGTATTGCTTAACGAATAACGTTGAACAAGCGGAAGTTGCACGCTATATTGCTAGTATCTCACCGGAAGAAGCCATTGAAGTCTCGAATGAGATCTTAGAACTGCCGAACTAAGTACAAACAGATAGTGCGATACCAAAGACTTTATTATTATTTAGAACAGTTAAGATTTTACATTTTACTACAAGGGAATGTGCTTTTTTGTTTTTCAACTGTCGATACCTGAAATTAGGTTATACGTGTTATTAAATTAGTTGTAATTTGTGCGTCGCTAGACTAGAATCATACGTCATAAGATTAGATATATATATATATATATAGAACCACTACAGTATTTATTTTCCATATAACCATTAAAATGATTTTTTATTGCGAATCTGAACGATGTCTTAGTACAAATTACTGACTTCGTTCTATATCATTATAATAAATTAAATTGTGATTTAATTGTTACTGTGCGAACTGAAGTTAATAATAGGCAATTGTTTTCAATATGAAATGAAAGTCAATTGTTGTGAACAAAAGTCTGATACTGTTATTAAAATTTCACTAATTTTGTAAGCATAAGTTTTTGTCAAAGTGATATTTTATATCTTTAGATTAGAATAAATTAATTTCCTACATTTCTATTAAAATACAATTAATTTTGAACATTGTGTTAACCTAATTAGATATTTATATACCTAATCTACTTACTAGACGACATGAAAATATATATATTTTCTTTTCTTTTAGTAGGTAGTTATTTTAAAATAGAGTTTCTGAGTAGCTTTCAATTTCGGAAATTCATTTTCCGAAATGATCTCCACACTTCCAAAATAGACCAACTTTAAACAATTGGGGTTTGTTATTAAAAATATTACAATCACATATTTGTTTTCTGTATCTTCAAGCTGTTTTTTTCGTAATTCTAGCAATGATCAATCCATCTGTATTAATGCCACAATAAATGAACAACAAACAACAAATCAAAATGACAAAAAACAAACAAAACAACGCCATAATGGCTAATTGGTGACGTCATTCCGAACTACCACCACTACTAGACACTATTTTCTTCTTTCCACTTTTCTTCCCTTTAATCAAACCCTCTTCTAAATCTTTCATCTTCTTTTGCTTCTTTCTCTGCGATTTCTTCTCTTCCATATCCGACTCGTTCTCAGACAAACTCTCTTCGGAAACGACTTCAACATCTTTCACCTTTCGTTGTTTTCTCACCGGCGCCGGCGTTTCCGGATCGGAATCTAAAGATATTTTATGTTTGGGCTCGCGAGAGCTATCGCGACTTGGTTGTTTCAGTTTAATACCGTGGTATCGCTTCTCATCTGCACTCAGAGGAGTTCTTGTACAACTTGTGTGCGAACTTCCTGTTGAATATCCGGTGTCTTTTCGGGTGTTTTGCAATCTTCTGAAAACAATCACCACTTGTGAGTATTACATCATCAGTTAGTGTTTTAAATAGTGTGTATGTATGTATGTATGTATGTACCTGAGCTTCCGATGTTTCCTAATTTCATACTCCATCATCTCATCATTTTCGCTACTATAATCCGTTTCATCCACAGCGAATCCTTTAACGTTCCCTAAGCTTTTATCAGCAATTTTTTTCTGCATTTTCTTCTTGTCGATCAACTTTTGTTTCCCGTACATATCCGGTTTGGAGATAATGGAAATATTTGTCAATTCAAAGTCTCCTCCATTTGATTGTTTTTTCTTTTTCTTCGTTGGCTTCTTCTTGCCTTCACTGTGTACCACATATAAACGGTACAGCTGAAGCATGATGACCAAAGTGTTCTTGCAAGTGAAAAAGACATTCATGTATGAAATGATGTTAAATTGTATTATAATAAGAAGGCGAAAGACGAGGAATGGTGCATCTTGTAGTGTTATATTCAATGCGATCCCCCAGACGTCGATATTGCAACAGCAACTTTGAGTACTAGAAATGTATTTTGATGTTTGTATTGATTATTGTGTTTTTTTAGATTGTTACCTTTGCTTCTCTGTACCACTAGTGCTTAGTCTGGATTTTCTGGATTTGGTTGCTGTTAATACTACAGTAAACTGCATCAAACTCCAGGACCTAAATAAAACATATATTATAGATTAGTAAGCTCTACATTTAATATAGGTACATATATACAAGTGAGTTCTGTTGTACTTCATACATACATACATACATACATACAACAATTTTTACTAAACTAAATGTGTTTTATTTATGCAGAAGTATTAATCCATAATTACCAAATGGCCAAAGTCAGCATGACCAAAATAGGTTCAGAAGCGATTTTATCATCTTTGAAAGAATCAAAAAATTCAATAATATCTGCTGCTGTACCTAAACTTATATATTTGTGTTAGTGCATACTAATATTTAAAAATGATAACGAGCTAATCTAACCTATATACACAAGAAGCAGTTGGCTCAGCTGATCTCTGGTTAAGTCTCCTTTGGGCAGCATCCATCGTCCGATGATTAAGGTAAGCATTAGAAATTGTTCGATAAGTGTTACCCACATTTCCGTGCTAAGTGAAATATCTGGTAATTTCAATTGTACCTAAAATTGCAATTACACATATTTCAAATGGCATATATAAATATATAAATTAAGCTACATACTCCCAATAAATTATGAAGATCTCGCAAATCAGTAGATGAAGTAAGATTAAATGTTTCTTCGCGTACTTTTAATCTTCGATCAACTTTATCTAATTCTAACAGCCAAATAGAAGGTACCACACTGCCTAGATATAAAAAAACTGATGGACAGAACCTAAAGATTATAATATTTTAAACATATATTATTATTATTATTATTGTTACGATCACAGTTTAATAAAATAGTTTACTAATAAATTTTAAAATATTCTACGAAATATAAAATCGATATTTATTGCTTTTAAAAGTAGACATGACAAATTATCTATTTCCTGTGCAAATTCTGAAATTCTTTTGCATTTGGATCCATTAGTAACAAATCACAGCATTTCTATAGACATGTCATCCATTAAAATGAATTGTCATCTAAAATATACAGCGTCCGTTTTGATGAGCGATAGTGACCTCGAGAAATTGACTCATTTGTGAAAACTACCTTGTTAGGGGTTGAACCGCCATATTTTATGCCATGTTACACTAATTTATTGTCTCAAGATGAATAAAAAAAAAAAAGATACCGAATAGTACTCATCAAAAATTTTACGTTTGCTATTATAATTAATAAAAAATTTATTTATTTATATAACTATTTTGTTACATATTTATGCATACTATTATTTCATTAACTATTGAAGCGCTTCAGAGTTAGTTTAAACAAATTTAACTATTCGCAGTATTTAATATGATTTAAAAAGCGTCTGTTGTTTATTAGAATTAATAACAATTACGTACCATTTCCATTCTTGATTTTCTTTAATTGTTAACGTAAAAACACCTTCAAAGAACAACAATAGCATAGGCACACTCAAATACCAATAAAATGGATTTTTCTTAAACTGTGTAACTTGCCAAATTGCTATAAACCCGTGTGCACCAAATATTAAACGCGTTAATATTGCTTTAATTGTTGCTATTAATTTCGCCATTATGAACAATTAAACATTTACAATAACAAAACTAACAACTTTTAAGTTCGCCTGTTATTCTGCAACGCGCTCTACTCCAGTGCGGCAACCATCTGTGTTTTATTTAAATCTACCGCCTAGTGATTTCATTTGGCATCCATCTATCGATGTTACTTTGAAATGTAAAAACTTTTGCAAATCCATGCTCCCTAATATTTAATTTACGCTTTTCCGTAATACTACTACATAAGATGAATTTGTAAATGAATATTTGTAATTAGTTTTCCAAATTATATACCAAATCAGAAATTGGAAAATCCGTTCTTTTAACATTAAGTACTGAAAGTATTCAGTTCATTATACTCTATGATTGGCCTAATAGTTTTGTTTTTAATAGATTTTTGTTGACAGTTGTGACATCTTTAAAAAGCGCAACAAATATTTTCTGATTATAAATATGCATTACAGCTAAATGCAATTTTATAACAAGTTATTTTTGAATCTTGTTGGTGTTATATGTTTGTTGATAATATTTTACTATTGTTTCATTGATTCGTTTAAAAATGACATACATTTTTGGTACGAAACAAACAATACCAAAGACATTAACATATCGTCCGCCGTAAATAAAGATACGATAAATGTATGGTGTATTTACACAAAAGTAATCGAAAATACGCCGTTACAAGTTAAATTCGCGAATTTAATCAAAAGTTTATTTACGCATACATCCGTACCGTTACATATACATATCATTAGCGATGATACAAGTAGAGCGATTGCAAAATCAGCACTAGAATATTCGAAAAATATTAGTAAAGAGTCTATACAGTATTCGTTTTACGATATGAAATATTGTGCCGGTGTTATCAGTGATATTGTTAAAGTAATGATGCCCCACTTTAGTTCCCAGCCGGGTAAATGATATTGAATAATGTTAGGAAAAGAGGAAGAAATAACATATATATATATAAAAATACGGTTTTAGGTACATATTATAGCGATGCCCTTTTCTATTTATCATTAGGGTTACATAGAATTGCATCTGGAGATCAGGCGAAAGCAATTATGTTAGATTGTGATGTACAATTTACTAAAGATATATTTTTATTATATAAAGAGTTTGAGAGGTGAGACACCTTCATCGATGGGTAGGGAATGACAATGTTTACACTGTTATTAAATTCTAGGTTTAATTCTGCACATTTATTTGGTTTAGCGTACGAATTAACACCAGTGTATCGACATGTGTTATACACATTTCGTAATCATAAAAACACATCGTTCGGTGAATTCGTCCACAATAAACCAATTTTCTCGTCCGAATCGCATCCATTCGGGTTTCCTGGATATAATTCTGGAGTGATGCTATTTGATTTGCGTGCAATAAGGGAATCACGAATGTATTCGGCAATTCTTCTGAAGGATAACGTCGAAAGATTAGTGAAGAAATATAGTTTTAAGGGGCATCTGGGTGATCAAGACTTTTATACGCTATTAGGTTATGAATATCCGAAATTATTTTCGACTTTGCCGTGCAATTTCAACCGACAATTATGTGTCTGGTGGCGTGATCATGGTTATAGTGATATTTTTGGAAATTATTCAAAATGTGATGGTGATATTGTTATATACCATGGCAATTGTAACACTCCCATTCAAGTCTAAAACATCATAAACTAATTCAAATACAATACAACGTAAAATAAACAAATTATATGTATTAAATAAGTATTAATTGTATTAGGCTTCGTTCTTGCCATAATGCATTTTTAAATAAAATTAATTTTATATTTATGTATTCGCTATTTGCCGCTATTTATATATATTTTAGTTGAGTTGGCAACATTCTTTGGCATTTACGATATAAAGATATGATTTGCCAAATAAAGGCGAAACAAATGCGTTTGTTATAATAATTTAATAAAATGTACTTCTATGAATATATATATAATAATAGTTTTATAGTATACGAAATAAAAATTTACTAATTTTTAGATCTTGCAAATCCATACATCGCTGTGAAGTTAGGAACATATATTTCATGACTATTGAATCCTGAAATAAAAATGGCAGTTGTTGTTAATCCGGCAAGTCATTTCTCAACGATGGAATCAGCAAATGATTGGTATAATGCGCCCCATAGCACGGGGGTAAGTACAAAATTACTATTTATCTAATAAATATATTTTAAGTATGTAGTATTGTAATTTAGCAAAACTGTTGTTGAATGAGGTTAAAATTTCAGTTTTAAATTTCACAGACAACTATCATTGCAGCCGAATTCGATGGGGGTGTTGTTATTGGGGCAGACTCAAGAACAACAACTGGGTAATTTTATAAAAAACATATTAAGACATAACTTCTGGGAACAATGGTTTAATGTGATTGGGTTTTAAGTACATATATAGCAAATCGTGTAACGGATAAGTTAACGCGGATCACGGATTCGATCTATTGCTGCAGATCTGGATCAGCTGCTGATACACAGGCGATTGCAGATATTGTGGCTTATAATTTAAATTTTCATGCGTAAGTTTGTTAACGATTTTGGTATTTAGTAACCATTATAAATCATTATCAATGTTTAGGTTAGAGTTAGGCGAAGCACCCCTGGTAGAAACTGGAGCAGCAGTTTTCCGCGAGCTTTGCTACAATTATCGCGATTCTCTAGTTGCTGGTATTTTGATCGCTGGTTGGGATAAGAGGAAAGGCGGCCAAGTTTACGCTGTACCCATTGGTAAGTGTTAAAATCGTATGCATTTATTGCAAGCCTTACATGTATCACATATCTGGTTTGAATTTAAATAAAGAAACAAATGTCTGTAGTAGTAGTAGTATCTGTAAGACCATATAAGTCTAAGTTAGAAGTAATCGAAACGAATGATTCTTGTTGCTTAGGTGGTATGTGTGTCCGCCAAGCTGTCTCAATCGGTGGATCCGGCTCTACATACGTCTA
>JADQWA010001184.1:0-18539 GCA_018344505.1 Nebria ingens riversi
AACTCGTCATGCCAAACTTTAGGCCAATGCTAAATAGCTCTCCACAGGAGAGCTCTGAGCATTGGCAAAGCCAATGCTTATTTTTTAATTCATTATCGAATGTACTAGTATATACGTATGTATGTACATACATACATACATACATATCTATGGGTGTTTGGTGTTTCGGTCCTTGCACCCGGAATGACTAAAAGTTTTCGTTTGTTATAGATTATTAGTGTCACGGAAATGGAATTTATGTAGTTTCCGTAATGGTTTCTATCTTATCAACGCGTTGTGAGAGTGCGTGAAGTGCAGCCGTCCCGAATAAAGGATTTTTGTACATACATATATATTGTAATGTATTGTAATCATGAACATGACCGAATTCGAGATTTTAACGGAAATACACGTTTTTACCATCCCTAACTAGAATCTGACTATTTTCGGCTGTGTGTTTACTCGAAAATGTTTAAAAATTTCTATTTTAATATCCTTCCTATCTAAACAAAATAGAAAATGTTCGAACTCGAGATTTTAACGGAAATACACGTTTTTAGCATCCCTAAATTGAATCTGACTATTTTCGAAATGACATCTGTGGGGTGGGTGTGTGTGTGAACGCTCTACAGGCAAAACTCTAGAAGGTAAACTTATGAAACTTTAAACTTAAGACATGTACATATAAGTTACAACGTGCACCTCCTATTTTTGAAATGTATATTCAAACCGGAAGTGCATGTTTACTCCAAACATTTTTGACATTTCTGCACAAAATCGTAGATATACGATACGGCTGCACTTACAGCAAATATAGTAATTTCCTAAATTAATAATCATAATATTTCGCTTTCACTTTTATTTGACAATTTTCTACAAACAATGTACCAGTTACCAGAAAATTGCTATTGACATATCTTATTTATGTTGCCATTGTTATGTAGGTATGGGAAATTATATTTAATACGTCAGATCTACTACTATTGCCTGTCAATATTTTAACAAAAGACTCAAATAATTATCGATTTGACATACATTTTGTAAAATAAATTGGAAGTGTTAAGGTGCATCCAGAAAAGACCTACGTCCAGACCAAGGAACAAGAGGAAAGTTCATACGACGCCTCCTATAATAAGGAGGTATTTTTGCCTTTTATTTGGCCGCCGGAAACGGAAGTTTGCAAATTTTTGTTTACCGCGAAATTATAAATAGTAGAATCAACTTAAATAGCGCGTATTGTTTGAATGTTTTATAACCACAAAATTTATGGCGCAACGTTTAATTTTTTGTACAACGCAATCACATCCTTCTGACATTGTCATTAACCTAGTTTTTCAGTCGATTATCACTTATCAGTTCGTAATTATTTTTATTTTATTTAAAATGTAAGTAGCTAATCTAATAATTATTTTGGAAAATGAATTCTCGGGATCTAACACGTCGAAACTGTGCAGTGCCCAACTGTTACTCAAAAAGGTGAAAAGGCGAACTTTGAAATAGTTTGATAAGTAAATTGCATAACATTAACAATATATGTTCCTTTTATTTTGTCAAGATTGGCTTATAGATGAAAAAAACCTATTATATTTACTTTCTTATTTGATCAAATATATTTAATTAAACATATTTTTGTGATAAATTGTAAATGACTTGTGTTTTTCATATCATCGCATTCAAGATATTTATACAAGCGTAGTAATTTTTGAATATAAGTTACAGCAGTCATTAGTTCTAGTTTGTTCAGAAATATGATTATCGCATCTTTATGTTTGTTATCAAATATAACGACTGAGATGATAATCAAATTTATGAATAAAATAAAATTAATGACAATGATCAGTAGCTTATGTTCAAAATTACCGCGCTTGTATACAATCTTTTTATATATCTATCTCTCTCTATTATGTGCGCATCCCTGCATGCGCAATTGACGTCATTTCGGTTTCCGGCGCCCGCCGCCATCCTTCTTCGATTTTAGTTCCTATTTCTAGACCAGAGATGTCTCAAGGGTACTTTCCTACTGCTCCTTGGTTCAGACTAAGCGCGCCGAACTCGGCCGAACCGAACTGAACTGCGCAATACGTTCGCGAACGTTACAAATCGCTTCAGTATGGAGTGGACGGCATACCGCGTGCGAACGTACATTGTTGTGAACAAACGTGATTTGGACGGCAATAAAGTAATTTCTGTACGAACATACACGCGCTATCATTACAGTAAGAAAAAATAACATTTTAAATGATATTTATGATTAGTTTTTACAATCCAATGTTAATTTGATGGTTTTTGTTCCAGAGTATATACATTTTATTAAAATGCAGGATGCTATGGAATGGGATCATGAAAAGATTCTTCGTTTAATCAATCTGTATCAGGAAAAACCGGAATTATGGAATTCAAAAGACAATAAGTACCATTTAAAGAATTCCAAAAATGACGCATGGGAAAGCATTGCTATAACATTAGAATGCAACATAAGTATAGCAAAAAACAAGATGGCGTCATTGCTGTCCTCTTTAAGAAGAGAAAAAGGAAAAATGAAAAAGTCCGTAGGAGCCAGAAAAGGTATAAATTGGCATAATTAATATTTTAAAGAAATTTCATTGTTAACAATTAGAAATATAATATTAATTAATGACAAATTTAGGTCGAGCAGAAATATATACTAGCAAATGGTTTGCTTTCAATTCTTTCGCTTTTCTAATGGACAAGGATAAGCCCGAACGTACTGTTGATACGGAAAATGTAAGTAAAAAATAGTGTACATTTTTTAAAATGTATGCCTTGGAACTTGCCCATTATTCATCAAATATTTCGTGAATTCCTCTCACTTCCTTTGCATTTAATGAACTTTTACGTGGGATTCTCTTTAAGGGAAAAAATTAAGTTGATTGGTTATTATCTCGTCGCCAATGTCCTGGTATTAGTTAATCGTCCACTTCTTGATCAAATGTATTTAGAGGAGTGTATATGTTTCTTGAAGCTCTACTTTTTCTCAAAAAAATTGTGCTCAATACAACATCAGTTGCTTTCTCCGCTTGTAAAAGCTTTGGTTTTCTCAACACTCTAAATACAGCCGAAAGAATTCCGAAAGCATTTTCGACTACTCTACGAGATCTAGAAAGTCGATAATTGAATATCCTTTGCATTGACCCTTTTGTATGTAATCCTGAATAAAGTTTCATTACATTTTTATGCAATGGCAATGCTTCATCACCCAAAATCACATACGGTATAAGTTTTTGACGTCCTGGAAGTGGCTCCGGTTCAGGTAGAGGAGGCAAATGTTTATTTTCTATTTGTTTCCATAACTGGCAGTGTTTCAATATGCCTCCATCAGAAATACGTCCTTTGCCACCGACATTTGCGTATATGAAATTATAGTCTGCATTTACTAATGCGAACAAAACGATACTAAAGAATCATTTATAATTATAATAATCACTTCCAATGGAGGCCTGCAATACGATATGCTTGCCATCCAAAAATTTCAGATTGCTCGAACCATTGTTCTGAATTAGAAAGCATCTGCAAAAAATTATATTGATCGTTAGCTGAAATCATTGAAAAATCTTTTATGGGATAGACAGTTTTTTTTGTCTATATCATTATCTAAAAGCTTATGGATACAATGTTGACATTGTTGTAATATTTTAATTTTAGAATCTCGATTCAGACGAAGGCAGTATTCAAAAAATATATGTCGATGATGAATCGGTAGAAATACAGTCTGCATCAGAAGAGCTTGTTGAATTAGAAAATATTTTACAAACAGAGCTGGAGTTGAAAAAAATCTTTACTTCTCCAAAAAAACTAAAAAAAATAAATAAATTGGTACAAGAAGATCCGAGAGTGGATTATGCTTTTAACGTTTTAAAAAAATTTAAAGAGAATCCAAAAGACGAATGCTCTACATATGGCGAGCATGTTGCAAATAAATTGCGTAAATTTGACGATAGCTTACGAGCCGTTGTTATGCACCACATAAACAATGTCATATTTGATGCGGAAATGGGGAGACACAAGACTTTTGTTCGAGACCAATTCATTAATATTGACACGCGTCCAAGCCAATACGTCGCTGCTCATTATTCGCAAAGTTCTCCGTCTTCATCTCTTCATTACGTAACATCTCCTCATTCATCGACAAATTCGTACGTGGAGAGTCTTCAAGGCAGTTCGAGCCCGTTGCAGGATAATGCATAATTTTTGTATATTTATTTATATGTGTATATGCGATATTTTACTACATAAATAATAATAAATTACTTATCTTTACATAATCTTTCAATGCTCCATTCAATGTTTTACAATCTTCCATTACTATAATAGAAATACTTTTCTTCGATATTTTGAATAAATACATTAAGCTAGAGAAGGAATACCTGGTTGCTAAAAATCGAAGAGTAACAGCTAGTCTCTCCTTGACAGGTATCTCATTTGCTTATTGTGGGACCGAGTAAATTTATTAATAATTCACAGTCTTCAGAAGACATACGACAAACAATTTTGTATTGTTCCGTAGCACCTACAGACAAATCACGTAATAAATCAGTTCCACTGTAAATATTCCTGTTTCTAAACATTCTTGTCATCCAGTAACGACATTTTCGTGGTTTTCTTTACTAGTGCATCATGCACGATTATAAATGCCGCACATGCTATTTCAAGTTCACTCATAGTTAAAGAATTATGTTACAACTTTGCGCGTGAAATATTCGGAACCTAGTAGAACATTAACGAATAACAAAATGGTACAACTAGTGAGGACGCATCTCAGGCAGTAACGAATTTAGGTTTGTGAACGTTCGCGAACTTATTGCGCAGTTCTGGACGCACCTTTAGAAGTTAGTGATATATTCAACAATCAAGTCAATATTGAAGATTATATTCTGTAACGTATTTAATTTATTAGAAAACTAACAAATTTCTGGTCATAATAATTACAAATATATAATGAATAATTATATTTCCTTGACATTTTCAAAATTTGTTTTTTATTATTATCCAAACATATATACCTACTGCGTATAAGAAATTCCAGTGCGGGACACTGCAGATATTTTCCTATGCTCTCTCTTATATGCGTATATACATATTTTTTAGTGCACTGGAAGAAAACTACAAGGAACTTTTGAGAGTTTTGCAAATATACTAGTTCATAATTTGCAGAAAAAAAAAGAGAGTATATAACAATAAGAAACAATACACACCTTATTTTTATAGCACAAGGGTGCAAAGGCCCAGAAATTATTAGTCCTACTCTACCAATGTTGTTGTGTTGGTAAATGCGTGTATGTGTGTGGCAATTTTCAAAAGAAATGCAGAGTAACACAGCAATAATATACCTCAAAGAAATAGTACCATGTGGAAGTGAGATAAAACAAGGAATACAGCAAGAGAATTATCGCCAACGCGGAAATCGAAGCTGGCGCTGGGAAGATCTGATGTGTAAGACCCAACCAACACACATACACGGGGTGAATCACCCCTGCAGTAGCAGTGTGTGACGTCACCAAACCACACTCTGGTTGGTGAAACAGAGAAAGCTCTAAACCCATACATAAATGAGAGTGAGATGAAATGAAAACGCGCGTTCCTCGACCCGGGAAAACGACGACGTGGTTTATAGTACGTCAACGACGGAGTATCGAACCGATAGACGCGACGCGACGTGACGTCACTGCGTCAGTCAGCTGGGCGTGGCGTTCAAAAATAGTTACTCGAATCTACCGCAATGGTATCTGGCGGCGCTGTTGCGATTCACATTTCACTTTGGCGCGGGTTGTGCATTTTTCGATGTCGATCAAATGTTCTTGCTAATAATAACTGAATTGCCTGAGGATGCAAACCTATCGTAGCATCAACTTTAGATACCTATAGTCTAGCCGCTAACCTTCAATTTATATTTGGCCGGCTTATTTAAATGCAAGTTTAAGTATAAAGAAGCGAAATGACATTATTAGGATGATAACCAAAATAAATTTCAGACTCATTAATACTTATTGTTTAAAGACCACTGCGTTGATGATCACATATTTAAGAATCGTCTATGATAAAACTTTTTCCACGTCAAGTTACGTTACGTTCATGTGTGTGCATCAAGTGGTTTTTACGGGTGCGTTTGGCGTAGTAAAATGACTATCTTAAACGATTCTTTCGAGTTACATTTCTTTTCGTTACCGTGTTTCCACTAGCGATTATTGTCGAAACAGAGACTCCTTGTCTTGTTCAAAGAACATTATGACCGGTTGTGCGAGTGCATTTGTGTGTGTGAACAAGTCTCTCGGTTATAGCTGTTGGGCTATGAGAGAGCGGATTTCTATAAATAGACAACAAACCGCGCGAAAATTCCATACATGCAGCTATGCGGCACGAAGTAATCTATACATACATAAGGCGTACAAACGAATACATACAAACACACACATATACATACATACATACACCAATAGGCTATACGCCTGAATAGTGACTAACCAACTCAGAACGAACAACATTGTACAACGAGTACCAGGTCAGTTCTCTGCGATTATTTCTCGCCAAAAGAAACATTTATATATTTTATGTACAAGCAATTGTGTAACAAATGAAATGAAAATCTTGAATTATAATGAATGAGATATTTTGCACAGAAATTACCATGATCAGTAGGGATTTACATACGAAAAGGCTATAGTGTTATTTTCGCAGGTATACATACATAAGAGGTAAAATAACAATAGCAAAACATCTGCAGTGTCTTACACTGGACTTTCTTATACGTAATAGGTGTATGGTTTAGATAGGAAGGATATTAAAATATAACATTTTAAAAACTCAAGAAAATATAATCATTCATTACGCTATATTAGAAATTATTATGGCCAGGCATTTTTTAGTTCTAAAATTAATTAAAAACTTAACAAAATATTTATATATATTTTTAATATTTTACTAATCTTTTAAATACTTTTTCCCTAAATCTATAATCTAAGTACAATTTCCCGTATCTATGTAACCATAGTAACATAAATAAGATATTTAAGAATTTCAATAGCAATTTTCTTGTAACCGGTACTTTTTGAAAAAAAAATTCAAACAAAAGGTGTGCATAATATGAATATCTTTCATTTTGCAGTTCCGGTTTGAATATTCTTTCCAAAAATAGGAAATTTTGGCTGTAGAGCATACACACACAGACAGATAGACACGCACACACACACAGCCACAGAGGGGTGGGAGGATTCTGAAAATAGTCAGACTCGACTCAGAGAAGGACAAAAAGTGTATTTCCGTTTTAATCGCAAGTTCGAACATTTTCATGATTACAATACGTCCTTATATACATTCGTATAAGAAAGTAAAAATTTAACTGAACAGTTAATGAAGTATAATATATGATTTTAACATACCCAACTTAATAACGTCCATATGACAATGTAGACTTGTTTTAAAACTGACCTGTAACAAAAAAAAAAAAATTGTTAACATACTTTATACTTTAATGACACATTATTTATTACGAATAATAAAAATTAAAATTCTGTATACCTAAGAGCTTAGTTGTGTGACTTCCGATTACCTATACCAAACACAAATAAGACGAGAAATACACTAGATATTTACAATACAAAGGCTCAAAACACCTTATTATAATTCACCATGTACCTATCACAAAGGGAATGACGTTGTTTTCGCAACTGTAAAACTCTCTAGGTACACCTTGGATCTCATGAAGAAAAATCTGGTTGTTTTTGTGTATTTATACTTGAGAACCATTTTTTACCAATCGCTATTTATCGAAAACAATATCCATTAATATATAACTATACTATTAAAAATAAGAAAGTATTTTTAATGAATCGTTTCATTTTCTTATCGAAATCATAAAACAGAATGAATGAAACGAATTCTTAGTAAACAAAAGTCAAAAGTTGAACTGCGATGATTCATATGTTCATTCATGATTAGTTAGCAGATAACTCGTCAGTTGCGAGTTGCAACAGACATTCTCAAGTTGAAAATTTTCCAAGTTATTATACAACGGATGAATTAGAAATTTTTGTTAAAGTGGGTCTTTGGGGGTGTATGTGACATTTATCGTCGTGCTTTGCTTACAATAACAAAAACGAGCACAAATGCATAGAGTGACGATATTTGCTGATTTATAATATAAATAAGATATCAAAAGACTAATAATGAATAAAAAAATATACCCTTAAAATTCCAAATATACCAACATTTATAACAATTATAACAAAATTAAACTTCGGGAAATATATTTAACGACAGTAGATTATTCAGCGTAAATCAGGCTTTCAGGTAAAGAGTGGTTCACTTATAAAAATGCACAATAGAACGAGGCTTTTCATCATGAAATAGTTAAGACCCAGGTGTGGCTAGTGAGCCTTATAACACACAACATAACTGTTAAACTTTCCGCATAATTACAAATATAAAACAAACATTTTGAGTGCACAACCCATAAATTTAGCGATTGCGTAGCAACTTGTTTTTCAAGGTCACGAACAACCCTTTAACATTCATTTTTACCAGTATATATATTTAACTGTTTCTAATACATACATTCATCAATCAAGATATTGAGAAAATCAGCAGTTACTAGTATGACAATTTTAGACCCAGTTACAAATTAAAAGTGACTTGTCTCAAAAATTACGGTAAAAGCGAATTTTAAGGGGTCATCGTGACCTTGAAAACATGTTTCCCGATTTATGTTGAGCTAAAATAAATCTTAAAAGTATAATCCAAAGGATCAATAGCATTAATGGTCTAAATAGTTTTTATTGTAGAACTTCAAAGTGAAAAAACAAATATGTTTAGAGTATTATATAATTTAAAATGATTTTATTTATGCATGTACACATAAGAGGCCATGTTAGGATAAGACGTTGGTTGATAGATGCTGCTGCTGTACAGCTATAGCAGAGCTTCGGTTGCAGTTCGGTTCGGTTCGATTTAGTTCAGTTCAGCCAACCAGCTACAGACGCGTAGTGCAATGAAATGCTATTATAGTTATCTTCTTAAGTGCGGGACGCGGAGTGGCGGCACCCAAGGAGAAGGAGCTCGAGTCCGAGTCAGGCGGTGACGTTCAAACATTGGAATGCAGATATAAACTGTGGCGGTTGCACAGTGGTGTTACGTTACACTTACATATATTCCACTCGCAGGAGAAATCATCACAAAACCCCAGACCATACCGCGCTGGTGGGCAAGGGAAGGGAAGGGAAGAAAATATTATGAAATGACCTTGTTTAAAACAGATGTTTTGTAGTGCAACTACCATATTGAGATTAAAACATTGGATTTTGCCATGCTTACACAAAATGACAATTCATACATAACGTCATGCTTATTCCCATCAAATGGGGTGGCAGAAAAGCCTTAGATCCATTCACATCTAGACAATTTAACGAAACTAAATTTATTAATTGTAGACTGAAAGTCTCAATAGCTTTTGTTAGGCGCATAATCATAAAAACGAAAAAAAAAATCGTTCTGGTACCTTAGTGGTACTGGGTAGATTCTAGATTGTACTGGTTCGATTTATCCACAGTGTAGAGTTATACCTCTCACCTTATGTGCGCATCTTGCGGTTAGCTGTATCAGCTGTTGTTATAGTGAGGTTCAAACATTAGATGCAATAATGACTGGTCTTATAGAGTACAGTGTTGCCACGTTTTAGAATGTACTGCGTCATAATCGAAAACCCCGATGAGAAGATTATAATAACCAAAACACCAACAAGATGCAAAATTATGTTCATCCCAAAGTTTATGTATAATCTCCAACTGAACTGAGTGCCGTGCCATGAGTAGTAAAGCAGTGAGAGCAACTTAAATCAAATAAACGTACTCAGCCGATTGATCAAAATGTATGGGAGCATTGGACCTGAAATTCTACATAAAATATTTGTTGAGCCTACTCGTGAAATGTAGTTTTTCGATTTCATGCGAATAGCCTTGGGTGGTTGTGTGTCAAATGTAGTACCGAGAGGTTCCCACGTGCATCTCATGTTGCAGCAAAGCTCGTGCGTGACGTCATAACATTCTAGAATGCCAAGCCGCTATGCACGTCCCTATCCCCTAACCGAGATTCACAAACCTCTCATTCTTGCACAGTACATCGACTATAATGTCTTTCACATCACGAACGACCTCCCGCAATCACCTGAAGACTATCGTAACAAAAGAAAAGGCACGAGCATTATTACCACAGCAAATTAAATTGAATTTGAGAACTCAGTGACAAAGGATGCAAACATTTTCAATAATATTCCTTGCATAGTATTCTCTAGTTGCAAGTGGCGACATTTTTAAAACCGAAATGAATAACATTAATTTTTTATTGACTTTTGGCTGAATTTTTGAACTCGTGTTTGTGTGTGTGTACTCACTATTCCAGTCTGTTGCTTTGGTACTGAGCACGGTTACTGTGTCCCCAGTCCCGTGCTTCGTACTACTAGAACTGATGAATGAAAAATGTTTGCTCTCTAAAAAGTCGATGGCTGAACGAACGAGACTTTGTGGCTATGTCGTGCCGAGTAGAATTATTGTATCATGCTGAATTAGATTGCCTACAACTCTACTCTACTATTACCGCATAAATACTGCTGCAGTCAGCTGTTTTGTTTACAAACGTATTATTCATTTCAGAGTATTTCATTTGATATATGTATGTATGTGTTTTAATTTAGAGTAGAGATGACTGATACGATATAATTCATCGATAATTCAGTATGAATTGATACTACTGATGAGTAAAGATAACAATCAAATTTGAATGACGCCAATTTCATAACAATTATTATCTCTTAGTTAGCATATTTGCATATGTATGTGTATTTCATCGTCTAGAATGTATTTGTAGATTATCTACCTACAATAAAAACTGAAGTCCAACGAATAATGTAGTTTTAAATTTAGTAAATGCGTAGCTGGGGAGTGTCGAGGTCGCAACGAAAGGTCAAAGGTAACGGACAACCGGTCGATAGGAAACGGAAACGTAGATTGAACTCAGGAAGTGGCCACTGAGCTAAACCAATAATATGCGTGCATACATACGTAGCATACAGAAAGATTAAAAAATTAATGTAATCCGAATAATAATTGAAATTTTCAATTTATTCTTCTTGAAACATAACTAACAATTGCATATTATTTTAGAGTTTCAATTCTGTCCACATGTAAAGAAAACATTGATTGTGCTAGACTGATCGGTTTTGTAGTCGGGGCGTCTAGAACGACAGACAGATCGTCTTTTCGATATAGTTAGAGTGGACCCTACCAAGATGGACGACTAATGCAGAAGAGACTGTAAGGATAAGAAAGTAGTACCACAAGAAACGAACCAACAAAGCAGGGAAATGGAAAATAAACGTGGCGTCTTGTCGTGGCCTTGAAGCTTCCCCCAACGCAGTACATATCCTTTCGGCGATGTGGGGTTCCAGACCCGTGCAGACAAACGGTCCCTCAGTATCGACCGGCGACGTCTGGCGTCAACCATCCCCCCTCCTCTAACTTCAGCAGTCCGCCGACCAGTCGTTGTTGCAGCCGCGCCACCTAGAATGCTAGAAAATGCGCGCGCTAAAAGGTCAATCCGGTGCTAGTGTACTAGCAAACAACTATTATTTTCGCAAATCAAACATAATAAACATTCGCATAAGTAAAAGAAATCCAAAATTAGTAAAAAGTGGTGAAATCGATTATAAGATTTCGGATGATGTCAGTATAATTTATTCTAAAACTAAGCGTACACTTTGAGAACCTCTGTGAGGCACCTTCGTCTGCCCTCCCGCTCTGCACACACCACGTTTGCTTTATTTACGTGCCCCAGTCAGTACTCCGGTCACGTAGTACACACGACTGGATTGATTCAGGGAGGTGAGAGGACATGAAAGAAAGCGGCTGCTTGTTGCCATGACAACTCGCGGGTGAGTTGAGTTGGCGGGAAAGGCTACTGCCTGGTTCTGGTGTTACCACGCCACGCCCGATTCTCCCACTTAGTCACCCCATATTTTGCCGTTACCCCACGAAAAATGTGCTGCGCAAGCTCTCTTCAGTGGATTCAAGGGTCTATAACCCTTGTTCGATACGTTGCTGTTGGTGTCTCAACCAAAACTAAACTGTTATGCTAGAGTACATGATGCCGAAAATGACATTGTCTAATGACAACTCTGCATTTTTTTACCTTAAAAGATTATCCGTTTTCCACCTGTATTTAACATCGCTACAGAGATAAGATATAAAAATATTTCATTTTCTTATATCGCTTTGAAACAACAAATAACTGACAAATAACAACCGGCAACAATTGTCAAAGCAGAAACAATACACCGCTCACATCACGTCTAGTAATTTGTTTTATTTATCAGTCAAAATGACGTCATAGAAGAAGAAATTTGAATGTACATTTTATTTCTACGTACGGTACGGTACAGCGGCCTTTAGAGTTCCAAGGTTAAACCTGGTTACGTGCATATTAGACGCTTGTGTTGTCCACGGTAATAAATAATTTATAGATTTCTCAAAAAGAATACAGGCTCCGTTCACCCGACGTACTCAATATTAATGACAGCAGTAATACAATTTGCAATTCACGGTAGAGTAGATTAGGTTGCGCTATAAACGCGTATGAATGTTTGGCGCAGTAGTAATTGTGTTACGTTACGGTAGAATAGATCAACCAGTGATACTGCCGCAGCAGAATCGCATGAACTTTGACCTTTCAGCATTACAATTTTCGATTCGGATGTAGTCGTGGGTCTCTGTGGTTTTGCATTGCCGATATCGAATGTACCACTGATCGACCAACCGACCTGGTTTAGTTCTGTCAACTGAGAGTGTACATATGTAACAATGTGAACACCCTTTCCTATTTTACATTGTCGGTTAGGTGATACACCTTTCTAAATTTCACGATCTTTTATTTTATAACATGACAAACATCAGTATCTCAGGATAAATCAAGTGACAAGAGACAGAGCGGAAGTCCTTAACTAGATTGCAACTCTAACTTTAATATTAGTAGCGCAAATAGATACATACTACTTTTCTACTCAGCTGAATCAACAAAAGATATTACCTACACCTACAGTTTACTAATAAAAAGTTCAACAGAGATTGTGTAAATAATTAAGTTTGTTGGCCTCATAAATTCCTGGCATTGGCAGACATGTCATAATTATAACATTTACCAACTAATGTTCATTTTTTTTGTCGTACATATGTCCGCGTTACAATAGATTTCATTCAAGTGTGAGAATCATTTTATATTTATGTAGACTTTAAACATCTATCGGAATTTTCGATAGATAATTATCTTCCTTAATATAAATACAATTGAAATGAAAAGTAAAATAGGTAGACGCCACATGATTTCATGCCATGTGGTACCGTACCTACGTTTCCATTTACGTTAAATCGAGTGCGTAGTATCACTGAACGTACGCGGGAACTACACAATAACAGCTCGCTAGTCGCCCAGTAGACCAGTGCACGTTTTCGCATTCATTTGAACGTGGCGAGCGTCGAACCGGGCCACTGGATACCGGGGCTCAGAAAGGATCAATGTGAAATGTATGTTGTCTTGACAACAGGAACAGACAGCTGCGAAATGACGTCACTGGCCGTAGAGCGAGAAATGAGTTTTACTACAATCGGAGTAAAAAATCTGCGTTCTTAAAATCCAACCTGGAAGATATATCATGTAACCAACAACATAAGACAAGACGTGTCTAATTAAATACTAGTTTGAATAAATGATAAGATTTATTACTGTGAGAACTAATAAAATAATAAATGCAAAATAACGATTTAAATTCTAAAATAACTGACGCTAGCTACGGATGTGAAATCAGTTACGAGTTATAATACACATAATATATTATAGCGTCCGCCTGTACATATATATATATATATATATATATATACATATATATATATATATATATATATATATATATATATATATATATATATATATATATATATATATATATATATATATATATATATATATATATATATATATATATATATATATATATATATATATATATATACATGTGTTTCTTGCAACTAGTATAGTTGCACATACATACACTATATGTCTGTATGTAAAAGTAACCTTGGGTTTCTCCTGTTTACAATTCAATTTCAAATTCAAGGTGCAGTGTGTTCACTGAACTCATGATATTGTTGAAATTACCTTCATTATACATTTTGCACAAATTACCAAACGTCGTAGTATTTTAGTAAACATCTTATGAAGAATTTAATGAAATAATATTTAGTTTAGCATATACATATATAACATATATATACATGCATATACAGCTCACATTTGAATTATGTCAATACTACCGTATAATACATATGTACATGCCTATTTCCATTAAATGGGATGGCAGAAAACCCTTTACATCCATTGACATGTTGACAATCTTTTGTCGATTAATAGTAATGGAATAACACCGTTTAAACATCTGCAGTGCATTGCACTGGACTTTTTTATACGTATTAGGCATATATTGTTTATATAGAGGGGTTATTAATATATACCTACTACGTACAAGAAAGGAAAGTGCATGACACTGCAGATGTTTTAGTCCTCAAATTAATTAAAAACTTAACAAAATATGTACATATGTTTTATTATTTTACTAACCATAAGTATAACTTCCTATATATACGTAACCATGACAACATAAATAAGACATTCAAAAATTTAAATAGGGATTTTCTTAGAATTGGTAAACTTTTTGAATAATGTTTTTAAACAAAAGTTGTGCATAATATTAATATATTTCATTTTGAATACTAGTATATTTTCTGTAAGTTTTGGAGATATTGTAGAATTTCGAAAAAATTACAAGAATAAACATGCACTTCCGGTTTGAATATTTTGTTCAAAAATAGAAGGTTTTCTTCCGAGGAATATACAAGTTTTAAGTTTGATGATTATAGCATTGGCTGTTTTGGATGTAGAGCGTTCACACACACATATACGGAATTCTAAAAATAGTCAGACTGTACTCAGGGAAGGTAAAAAGATGTAATTCCGTTAAAATCTTTTTTTTTCATGATTACAATACTTCCTTATATACATTCGTATAAGAAAGTAAAAATGTTAAACAACGGATTGAAAGCAATGTCGTTCGCAAACCTGCAGAATTATTGAGGCAGGTTAATATAGGATTAATTGAATCTGTATCGCGCTGCGACGATTGGACGTAGTATAGTAATATGGCTTTATCGTATAATCGTATCGACTGGTGCTTGGTGCGGCGTCCAACGTGTCGATTGTAGTAGACGAGGCAGGGCAAGACACTATTATGGCTAGATTCCAACCAGACGTGACGTCACGTCACCAGCGAGCTGAAGTGCATCAGAGAGGAGAGAAAAGTCCTAGAGAGTGATATTGGGCGCGGTCGCATATAACTAACACTAGGAGACTGAAATGGCGTATATGCGCGAATTGTAAACGTAGAACGTGTATAGTATGTACTACGTACAACCTAACCATACATACACACATACATACACACATACGTACAAATATCTAAAAGAAGTCAATAGCTCTCGTTTGCGGCATGCGCAGAACAATTTTGAATCTAGAATAACTGAATTTTAGTTAAAAGAAATTATACCGAGAACCAAGAATTGTTTCAGCAATCAAATCTGTAGTAACAACCACAGAAAGTAATGATTTAATTACAGTATCGATGATTTAGGATACCAAATAAATGTTATTATAAAATAATTTATATAAAAAACCTTATTGGTTCACGAATCAAAATTATGCATTGCTAAAAGTGTCAATTTCGTTTCGGCTCATAAAATCTCACGTACTCTACTGTCTAGACAACATATTGTATGTGGGTATGTATGTATGCATGCACATATGTGTAAAGGCGTTGTCGCAAATCCTATGGAGTTATTTATATAAACAGGCACGTACGTAAGAAGTCAACATAGCATAACACAAATGAGCTGGTTTACAGACTGCTGGATCATTCAACGCCGCGTCAAGGTCATATGCATTTTACAATCCGACCCAAACATTGTCCATGTCAAGATCACATTCAATGTGAGCAAAACAGACAGCACATTTATGGCAAATTATAATAAGCATTTATTTATGGTCATTTTTCAATAAGAAATGTCCATTAATTTATTTTAAATAAAGCTGACTATCCTAAATTGGGACTCTAAAAACTGGACCATATAATATACATATTATAACTAACATAGTTGTTTGTCTTTTTCATTATTTTGTGTTACATTTTTAAATATGTATACACCTATGCACGCACATATATTAAAGGTGTGTTCTGTAATTGTAACCAACATTTCCAGAGATGTATGAAATACGGAACGCGGTTAAGGGATTCATGGCCATGTAACCACAATACAAACTCGGTTATTTTGGTTATGAAGGAGTAGGGATAGCATGTGAGGCGGCATATTGTATAAGTTTTGACATTAAATATACAATTTTTTAATAACCAAACTGTCACAGCATAACTGAATAAAGACTCTTGCTATCTACATTTAAACCATTAGCGTATATCTCCTACATTTATCCCACTACTTTTTACACCTCAATAACCATGTTCTGCAATAAAACCCAAGCATTCCATAACCACAAATTAACCAGACGAATATAACCGGTTACGTGGTCACAATTAACGAACGCATCTCTATTATATATGCATCATTAGTTTCGCGGGCAAAATGTAAATTGTCCCGCGCAAATCAAACATCAAGGACATTTTAGCAATTTCGCGCCATTTTCTTGTTTGCAGTATACACAAACATACCTTGAAATGGCGGTTTTTTTTTATTTGCCGGCTAGTTGACCTTCGGATTCTATCTGTTCTTTTGCACACACACAGACGTTGACTTTGAATAAAACCGTTGTTTATCAGATTTAACATTCCCAGAAATAAGATATAGCACAATAGGGTGCGGACAAACTGAAGTTAGGCACTAATTAAAACAGCTAAGCGAGTACGCAAATGTCAAATTCTAGTTAACAGCCTTAAAAATTATAAAAATTTCTATTGAAATATACAAATTTGATGTTTAATATTGATGATGAACACTAAATATGCACGAATCAGTCGCCAATAATAATAAAATTTGATAATATATATTACAGCAATTATAAATCAGTTTGACAGTTGAGTACTCGCTCAGCTGTTTGAATTAGTGCCTAACTTCAGGTTGTCCGCACCTTATAGGGTGGCGGACGACTTGAAGTTAGGCGGACGACTTGAAGTTAGCCACAAATTAACACAGCTGTTGAGTCATCACAAATTTAATTGATCTTTGATATATTATCAAATTTTAGCATTATTGGCGAGTTATTCGTGCTAATTTAGTGTTCAACATTCAATCTGTATTTTCCAATACAATTTTATCATCTTTAATGGTGTTCAATTACATTTTGCTATTTGTTTACACTTGCTCCTTTCTGCTTAAAGATTCTATACTCTTAAAAGAGAAATTTGAATAGTTTATAAATATTTCTCATTAAATTTCAGTGCTATATATCAGAAGTTTTCATATTTTTAGCGTTTCAGGTATCGTGTGAAATTATACAAAATATCTACTGATGTCGAATGTCTACCGGAAATCATTAATATGAACAATTTATTTACAGATAAAAAAGTAAACACATCGTTATGGCTTGGATACAACGTTGCCACGGTATTGCAGATATAGTTAAACAAATTAAAATTTATGTAAAGATGGAGATTACTTTAAATAAAATAGGTAACTGGGTATTATAGCAATAATAAAAGTTAAAATCATAAACGAATTGAAATATAATTAGTTCGCTAAATTTTCACAGTGCATACATCCAATGAGGAACGAAACGTATCAACATACAACTTTCATCAGCTGGTAGCGCTTCCCACTCTAGTCAAATTTGAGAAAAAATATTTACATTTTCGGAATCAGGGCGTTAAATGACGAACTTTTTGTTAAGGAAAATTTTCAATCCGAGAATGTTACAGACAAATTATGCAGATTAACACTTAAGCTCTTCTGTACTACAAGGTATGGGTAAGACCTTGAGAAGGATGAATAAAGTCACACCACTCGCAGAATAAAAAGTATTCTTCTGCAAAACGAACTCAACATTCATATGAATAAATGAGAACCAGTTGCTATTACTTGATCTGAGCAGTTCTCGAGGAATTCAAATGATGGAGCAGTAATTCTATAATGTTTTCTACTCTAGACTAATTTCACAAGAACGTATGTATACATCACTGTACCGGTTTGAGAAGAAATGCTTCTGAATCTGAATGCGATTGAACTGTGAGAGAACGAGAACGTACGCGTGGGCTGATTGATGATAGACAGGACGTTCAATACAACAAAGACAACATGCACGAGAAAGAGACGAATGAGGCAGAGAGAGTTTAAATGCCTGTGACCAGATGGTCTGGTAAACAAATGAGGTTATATTCACAATCGCAGCCATCTCGTGGTTTGCTTGCTTTGCCTTGGGTGTGAAATGTGCAATATATATATATATATATA
>JADQWA010001185.1:0-40000 GCA_018344505.1 Nebria ingens riversi
CGAAAGACTCAGTTTTACCAAAATGGTGTGGCATATTATGACATTGCCGTTTTTCTGCCCACTTTTGATTGGTGCGACGTCATTTGTAATTTCGCCCATAGATGTCTCTAAAGACCGAGTATGCGAACCACTGCGAATGTAAGAACATAATAAAAAATCAGGGCCAAACATAACAACAAAACATAAATAACTGCATTATTATTATTTTATTTATAAAAATAGGTTAATATATTTAAAGTATGCCAGCAAAATAAATAAATATCTTGTTTAAAATTCAAGTTTATTGCGTTGGTTAAACAAAATTTCAACATGTTAAAAACGAATGCCGTTTAAGTGATTTTTTTATCAAGAATACGGAAAAGAGAAGGAGATCCATTTATCTAATAATATATACATTTACCATAAGAGCGGTATATTATTTAGTATAGTGTGTTTTAATTAAATATTTGTGTCGCATTGTAAAGTATATATACCTCTTAATAATACAGATTAAGCAATAATGGAAAAGTTAGGTTATTTCTACCTAAAACAAATCTAAATTTTCACTTCAATGTATTTTGGTAATGATCATGGCTGAGAAACCAACAGCGACAAATGTGTCAGAAGTGGCAAAACCTGTTCATATCCAACGCTTAGAAAAACATTTAGATTTGGGGCCGTTTGTTTCATATTTTGAACAAGTGGTAAATAATCCGTTGAATGATGACGATGCTTCGAATTCAACGGATGATTTAGATCAAACTTTCACCTCTTATGATGACTGTCCAATTACCGCAGATGGTAATACAAATGAAACCTTTTACTCGTTACATAATATTATTTGTATACATTTATAGGTGTTGCGGTGGATAAATCGAAATATTATAATTTTTCCAATATAAGTCATGATAGACGGTGGCTGCAGAATTTTTTGTTGGAATCGTCTGACTCGTCAGACGACTCCTCGTCAGATGATATTACCGAAGAAGATTATAAAGAAATGTTGAAACAACATGCAACGATGAAAAAGTACCAGAAAAAATTTTATGCTGATAAAGATGTAAGTGATTTTTTTATTGTCGAATTACAATCATTATCATTACTATTTGAGAGTATATTTTCAATCATTTTAAATGCTTTAGTAGGATAGAGGTGTGCATTATCAACATTCTGATAGCGATCATTTTCTCAGTCCTAGTCATTGCAATAAGACGTTTTATAAAACTATTTTGTTTAGCAAAATTGCAGTAATTTATTAAAAAATTTAATTCATACTCGCCGTATTGAAATTTAATGTCATCATGGACACGTCGAGTGTGAATGAAGAATTCTAATAAATGATTGCAATCTTCCTAAAACATCTGCAATGTCTTGCACAAGACTTTCTTATTGTTTAAATAGGAACGATATTTAAATATAAAATTTAAGAAAATATAATTATTCATTACGTTATATTAGAAATTATTATGTCCGGTCGTTTTTTTTTTTTTGTCTTAAATGAGCTAAGAGCCTAAACAAAATATTTATACATGTATAATATTTTTAATATTTACTAACGTTTTAAACCCTTTTACACAAAAACTATGTCATAAGTATAATTTATCATACCAAGGTATAATATATTTTTTTTAATAACATTAATGAGGTCCGTAAAGACTCAGTTTTACCGAATATTCAAACCGGAAGTGCATGTTTACTCAGTCATTATTTGGAAATTCTGCAATATCTCCAAAACGGTTGCACTTACAGAAAATATACTAGCATTCAAAATGAAAGATATTAATATTGTGCAAAACATGTGTTTAAAAAAATTATTCGAAAAGTTTACCGATTACAAGAAAATTATTATTTAAATTTTTTAAATGTCTTTTTTGTTTGTTTGCCATGGTTACGTGGATATGGGAAGTTATACTTATGACATATAGTTCTAGTGTAAAAGAGTTTCAATGGTTAGTAAAATATTATATATAAATATTTTGTTAGGTCTTAGTTCATTTAGAAACTAAAACATTTGCAGTGTATTGCACTGGACTTTCTTATACGTATTAGGCATATTTTGTTTAGATAGAGAGGTTATTAAATACAAAAATCTAAACAAATAATCCCTAATACGTATAAGAAAGTCCAGTGCAATACACTGCAGATATTTTATGAACATTTTATTTCAAGTAATTAAAACAAAAACAAAATATAAAGTTTGAACTTGTTCCTTTTCGGGAAACGTAAATTATAATTTTAAGAGTCCACTGAAGTGGTTTGCAAAAAATAATCTAATCTTATAAATTAATAATGGAATATGCAAAAGATAAACTTCGGCTACAAAATAGTTTGTACAGATGTTTGTAACATATTAGTTCGTACAGGAGCATTTAATACTTGATATTTTGTGGCTAACTATTCCATCGATGAAATATAACTGTCCTTCGCCATTACTTCTGATACAACCCCAATACATAAGGCCCTGAGGAAACTTAATTATTCGTTTGAGACAATCAGGATAATATACTTCAGATTTGTTACGGATCACCCTGCTGCGATGATGAACACAAACATCAAACTAAATTTTATCCCATTGTTCTTGAGTCCAAGTGAGTCGCTCCTTGGTCCAGGCTAACCGTTTTTTTCTTTTGCTTATTTGTTACTAAAAGTTTCTTTTTGGCCTAAATTTAATTGAGGTAGAACCTAAGTTTTAATAGGAATGTATTTTAATAATAATTTTACTGTTTCTTCTCTTATAAAAACCGTATCCTAGAGATTTTAATCGGCGATGACAAGTCATTGATTAAACTTTATTTCCTGTATGCACATCCCGAGTTTTTTGAATTTCTGCGGTAGTAGATCGACATGACTCTTTCACAATTCTGCGCTAAATTCTGTCATCACTGTCAGAAGTCTTCTTTGTTCATCCTGGACGTTACTTCAAATTAATAGTTCCAACTTCTTCGTTATATATATATATAGATCGTACTCCGTGATAACACGAATTTAACAGGAATATCTATATAAGATTTTTAATTTTCCATTCGTCAATAATTCGATTGCGTAAATCACTAAAGATTTGTTTACTACGGGCCATAATTAGGACTAAATCTATAACTAACCGATAATTCGAGAAAATAATGTTGCTACATCATTTATTTAAATAAGACAACACATATTCAATTTTAAACTTATAAGATAAGATTTTTTTTGCAAACCACTGCAGTTAATTCTTAAAATGTGAATGTATTTTTCCCGAAAAGGAAAAAAGTTCAAACTTAATATTTTGTATTTGCTTTAATTGCTTGAAATAAAATGTTCATAATAAATTACAGGTGTACAAACTTTTATATCTTTGGGCTCGTAGTGTTAAAATGTTTAATTGTTAGTTACTATTACTAGTTACTAGCGGAACATTCAGTAAGTAAAATGACGAACAATACCCAATACTTGGATTCTTGAGAAACGATTTTAGCCAATCTAACTAACTGGTTTTAACTAATCATCTTAAGTATAGTTACGACTTAAATCGGGGATTGGTATTACCAACCATTATGTTTATTTTTTCTCGTGAAAGTTAAATGTATATATATATATATATATATATATATATATATATTATATATATATATATATATATATATATATATATATATATATATATATATATATATATATATATATATATATATATATATATATATATATATATATATATATATATATATATATATATATATATATATATATATATATATATATATATATATATATATATATATATATATATATATATATATATATATATATATATATATATATATATATATATATATATATATATATATATATATATATATATATATATATATATATATATATATATATATATATATATATATATTATATATAATGTCACAAATAGTTATAATCATTTTAATATTTAGTTATATTTTTATCTCGTTGTAAACAACGTAATTAACGTAGTTGCATACTTCACGAACCCTGAGTGGATGGTATATTGTGTATTATGTTGTAGATACTGAAATACAATATGTCTTTAATTTTATATTTGAAATTTGTTTAGCAGAACATGCAGTACCAGTATTATAGTGCCGGTATATTATCAAATTATGATAAATATCCAGAACATCAAAAAAGTGCGTCTGGTGTAAAGAAGAAGAAACGCGAAAAGGACAAACGAAGTGATAAAAAGTTACTTAAACGCATGGCTGTAAAACCTAGAGACTTAGAGGACACACAAGTTAGTAATTTTTCTAAAATTTAAATACTTATTCACTAGTGATTATAATTTCGTTCTAAAAAGCAAGTGTAAGTTTGTAACCTGTCATATCATCAGTTTATGAAGTAATTTACAAAATCCCTTGAATAATCGTATAAGATGACGGCCTTTTCCAAAAATTTAGTTCGATAACTAGCCATAAATAATATCTTGTTACGTTTTGGAACTTTTTATTAATGGCATGCCGTCAAAGTGACAAATTTATAAGTTTATTTATATTTAAAATAGGTGATTATTTGCAATGAAAACATATTTTCAAAAGACGTTTTCATCACAGGAGAATCTATAGTCTGGACGGAATATGGCGTCGCCTCATATCACAAACTTTACTCTATATAAATAATCTAAAATCTGCCTAAATTTTATTTAGGTGGAAAAACTGTTATTGTTTTTACAAAAAAATCTCAATTTCAGGATGACTCCTATCTAAATTATAGTCTAGATTGGGATGATGAGCTGCCCAATTTTAAAGAAGATTTTGATGATGACTTTGATCTGAAAAATAGCATGTCATCATCAAAAAAGAAATTTGTCCAGAAGAATCCTGAAGTAATGGCAGCAAGACGGCGCAAAGTGTGGATCCTTATGTGTAAAAAAGAAATTGGCAAAGTGCAACGGGCCAAAGCCAATAACCACAAAGAAGTGTTGGCAGGGTGCAAGAAAACTGCACAACTTTGTATGCGACATTGTCGTCAAAAAGCAATGCAGTCTCAAAAAAATATGAAAGAAACGCTTTGGCGCGCCAAACGGCTTACCCGTGAAATGCAATCGTACTGGAAACGGTATGATCGTGTGGAAAGAGAAACTCGACGGCGGATGGAAAAAGAAGCTGAAGAACAGCGGAAAATGGACGTGGAAATGATCGAGGCGAAACGACAACAACGTAAGCTAAATTTTCTTATTACACAAACAGAGCTTTATGCTCACTTTATGTCGAAAAAGCTGGGTAATGCATCGTCCGAAGAACAACTTCGTATTCTAAGTCAGTTGGATGAGGAGAAAAATCCACGGCTTGCCAGTATTGACGACTATGACTGGTAAATATAATTTTACATATATTTTTTTTTAATTTTATTTTTATATTTTGTTTGTGCATTGAAATTTAAAATAAAACATTTGTAATGCTATTGTATTTATTGTGAAAACATTTTGGATACTGAGTATCTGTAGCAGTCTTCAGGGTCCATTTTCCTGTATTATAGTACGATAGCAATTTGTGATGGTGATATATTTGATGACGTTTTACGGTGAATATTGCACCCGTTCACCGACAGATGTCAAAATAGAAAAGTGCTATATGAATAGCGCCATAGTGATTGAGGTGCTCTCACCTCATCCGTATTGTTACTAAACCTGGCGTCAAATATAGACATTTTTTAAATGTTCTGCTGAATCTCACACTCAAATATGTCACCATTTGCATGATATGGACCACTTCTAAGATATAGCACCATGTAATAAATATAGAATTAGGCTCCTAGTATTTTATAACTAATCATACACATGGAAAAACGATTGCATTACTATTAAAGCAAGAGTAAAGCGTGGAAAACCGGTGTAAAAATCATTTTACATGATATTGTTTTCTATACAGAATAATGCGTAGAATGGCCTTAAAATCTGCAGTGTTTTGCACTGAACTCTTTTAGTAGGAGTAGGTATATCAGTTTAGATAGGAAGGATAATAAAACACAATTTTTCAAAAATTCAGGAAAATATCCATTATACCGTATGTCTTCTTTCGACTTGCAACATGTTAAATTTTTTATTCTATTTTCTATCGCTTCTATGAGTTTTAGATTTTAAAAAATCTTTTACCTTCAACAGTTTTGGCTGTAGAGCTTTTTATTTTTCTTTCAGATAATATATTGACCTATATTTGATAAAACCATACATATTTAAAATCTAGAAATTAATTCTTAACGCCAAGTAATTGTTCTGGCATAGGTCCACCTACATCTGCATTTATCTGTTCTCATGGTTTCTTTAGGCACCTTTTCCCACCCTTCCTGCACATGTGGGAATCACATAACTCGCTGTTCACCTTAACATCATTTTCTCGCTGTCTGAGAATCTTTTGAACACGTCGTTTATTCTGTTGTGCCAAGGGTTCATGCCAAACTAGAAGTTTATTGTCATCGACGGTTAAGCAAGCACTTACTGGAATTGCAACACGCATATAAAGGTAATATACACCGCTAGTTTGTCGAATATGCACAGCAACGTAGTCTAAGGCTGCACCGGCAGAAACAAGGTTTTGAGCACCTTTAGTAGCAAACCTTGCCTTTTTAAATGGCCAGGTGTCCAGCGACGAGTAACTCCATCTGAATTTCACCATCATCATGGACATCCATGGGTCTCCCATCGTTGAAAACACGATGAGAATCAGTCTGCATTTGATGAGACATGATGCGGTGCTTCTAAGTCAATTGTTTAGGAACTTTGTTCTTTACCGTCAATCAACTTGTCTTAATGGTGTTTTACCTTTATGGTCCGCATTTTCTGAATGATTTGCTTTCAGTTTCTTGCAATCCTTTTTAAAATGTAGAGGTTTCTTACAATGTTTTTTATTTAACTTATATTTTGATTTTTCATCCTTTTTAGTACCTGTTGTATCAATACTATCCATGAACTTTTTTGCCACCAATGCAATACTTTTCTTTGCTAACTTCCTTCAACCGATTCGCATGCATTTTTGAATTCTAAATCCTCAATCGTTAGAGTGTTCTATTCAATGACATTGATCTAGGGAGGTTTCAATACGACCTGTAAATCTTGCCGAATTCTTTGTATCTTTGAAACATAAGTTGCAATATCATCCATATAATTTTGAATGTAACTGAACATCTGTGAATACAGAAGACATCTACGTTTATTCTTCTGCTTATACACGTTGTGAAACGCATCCCACATTTCGTTGCCAGATTTACATGTTAAAATGTGTTGTTTGGCGCAGACTAGCATTTGATCCAACAATGAACATGACGATCGCATCACCTTCTTAAAAGATTTCCATTTCATTACCATATTCTTTTCCAGCAGTTTCAATGGCATTTGCTCCTAATGAAACGCATTTCTTGCAAGTTACCTGTCATAGTTCGTGTAACTGTTAATTGTAAATGGTCATCAAACTCTCAGCATAAACACTTGTCGTTAGAGCCTTTGTAACAATCTAAATTACTCTAAATTTATACTTTTTACCAAATACTTCACGTAGTCTGGACCCATAACTTGTTGTGGTTATATATTTAGAGTAATAAAATATGAATTAAATGGAGACTGGTCTGTTAAGGATAGGTTCCCTATAATTGACTTAAAATGAGGTAAACTTTGAGATTTTTTTTAGATAATAGAGAAGAATTATGGATATTCTTTTTTTCACATACATACATACATATATATATATATATATATATATATATATATATATATATATATATATATATTATATTTATTTTAATCCAATATGGTGTCTAATATGGCGGTCTGAAGCATCCTAGCTTAGGAAAACACGGCTGATCTACGGCCTACGGGGCAGCTACTTCAAAACATGGTCAAGAATCAAAAATACATTTGTTCTTTAGAGTTTACATAATTTAGAGTGGAATGAACCTTTAAAACAGTGAAAAAGTTAAAAAAAAATGGTGAACATCTGAAATTAATGTTGATTTTTTACTTATTTTTTTGGTCTTTGACCTGCTGTAAACAATAATTACTTAAAATGTTAACATATTAAAGGTTCATTCCATGAAGAAAAGTGTCTGGTATTTTGCGGTAATTAAACGTAAAATTTTTACCATTTGTCCGTTTTAAACAGAAATTAGTACTCGGGGTTGCTGAACACGAATTTGAGGTCAGATCTAATTTCAAAAGGGGCAAAGGATTAAAAAAAAAAATTAATATGTTCATTTAGTCGGCTATTTTTGCGTTCCTTTCCGGCCGGAACGCCAATACGTTCGACAGGCTGTAACAACGTAAATATTGATTGGATTGAAAACCCCTTTCAACAGCACGTTCTACACACATGTACCTTTCAAAAAATTAAAATTATTTATTTTTTATGTCTCATTCAGCAGTCTTATTACAATGATTTTGCTAGATTTTCTCTTAATTTACCCGCTATTTTACTTCGTCTCTATAAGTATTTTACGATGGCGTATTTTGGAGCTTGCATGTCCAGTCCTATAATCCACTTTACATATTTTATGTGTGTATTTTTAACCCTCTCGTGTTTTTTATATCCCCATAATTCGGAACCATACATCATTATAACGAACTGTCCAATAGCATTAATATTAAATTGGTGTTGTTCTTGAATTTTCATTTTCTATCATCGCTCGTTTTGTTACATCTATTATATGTGCGTCATATAATTTTTTGGGCATATATATTTCAAATATTTAAACGTGTTTTTCTCTTATATTTCTTTCCTTCTCATTGCCATTTTTCTTTTCCTGCTTTCCTAAACCTTGTTTTTTCTTTAATTCTGTGTTTAGTTTCATCTTTTTTATGTAACTAGTTTCTCAGTAATGATGTTATTTTCTGCTTTTCGTTATTCGTTCTAGCTCGTTCCATAGATAGAATTAATAATTTTCACTCAATATATGTTTGCTATTTTGAGGTGACAAGTATAGTAACTAAAAATATATTCCGTTTCTGAGTTTATCGAAGTCTTCCTTTCATACCACTTCTCCCATAGTTTTTTTTAAATGTTGAATATAACGAAATTAAATTAAATTATTACTAGGTTTTTTTTAGAAGCAAACTTTCAAAAAGCTATTAGTCCAGATATTAGCAATTGTATTCTATATCTGTAGCTTTTAAACTTTATTGGAAATTAGTTTCCGAAGACAAAGGCCTTTTTGAAAGTCGGCATTTCATTAATTTTTGCGCGTATAATATAATTCGTTTTGGATAAATTAGAACGAGGGCTTTACTAGTAAATTAACTTAAAAAATTCTAACTAAGTTAAGTTCTTATGCTCTATTTGATTTATTTTTAGTGAGTTAGTAAAAGCAAAAGCGAAGAAAAATGCTAAAGATGCATTTAACAGCGAAAGAATACGAACAAAACAGTTCGATTTACAAGCTAATTCGACAATCATGAACGAGCTAACTGACGATTTCGCTTTATCGAATACGAATTTGAATGCCAACGACGAAGAACATCCACAACCATTGCTTTTCAAAGGAAACCTCAAGGGTTATCAATTGCGAGGCATGAATTGGCTTGCGAATTTGTACGATCAAGGTATCAGCGGTATTTTAGCAGACGAAATGGGTCTGGGCAAGACCGTTCAGTCGATTGCCTTCCTTTGCCACGTAGCTGAAAAATACTGTAAGTAATATTTATTATAGGGGACTTTATAGAAATTTAGTTTAAAAGTTTGATTGATAACGATCCTGTTCGTCGTTTTAGAACTTTGGAACTTAATTGTTTACTTTTAGAGAAGATTTATGAACGTCGACCAATTTTTTCAAACTGAATTTACGTAAAATCTTCTATTATTCTTTTTACAAGGTAATAATATCATTAATATTAATTATGTAATACACTATCTATAATTTATACAATTCTAACCGGTATACTCGATACTAGCGCCACGAGAAATTACGTAAACAGCTTGAACATACAAGTCGGACAGGGCTGATTTGGATGCACATTCTATATATCATTGCGCAATTTATTTGAAAGCAAGATTATCCGTGTTCATCAATAATCTAATAAATAAATCTAATGTAATTCTAATACTAAGTTGCTTTGTATTAATTTCTTATAAAACTCAATCAGGGTATGTGGTCATATTTGCGATTCACCTTTGACAAAGAAAATGGCAAGGAAAACATTCGAACCACGATTATTATAGGCTCACTCGCCATGTTTATCTTAGGGTGCCTATGATAACGCATGTCATAGGCTCTAAAATAGTTTGAACTACCTAACCTTGCAACCCATAACGTATTACCTATGTGGTATTGTAAAATTTTAATTTTAAATGGGGACAATTTAATTTATAGCTGTTTGGGGTCCATTTTTAATTATTTCACCTGCGTCTACTTTACATAATTGGCAACAAGAAATGGAACGATTTGTACCAAGTTTCAAGGTTGTTCCATACTGGGGAAATCCAAATGTAAGTTACGAAAGAATTAAACTTTTTTTTTAAATAAAATCTTTGATGAGCTTTGAATGGAAAAATATTGTTGAAATATAAATGCATGAAAATAGGCTGGTCATATAGTGAGGAAAAGCCCTCATTGTGACACCACTCGAATCGTACATGCACATAATTTTGAATAATTAATTACATTTTTGAAAATTTAGGAACGGAAAATTTTACGTCAATTTTGGGATCAAAAAGATATGCACACCAAAGAGGCTAGTTTCCATGTGGTTATTACAAGTTATCAAATCGTTATTACAGATTTTAAATATTTTAATCGCATAAAATGGCAATATATGATATTGGATGAAGCGCAAGCTATTAAAAGCACAAGCAGGTTTGTTATTTATTTTGATTAGTTAGAGTAATTATTTATAATAACCTTTTTATATTGTTTTACAGTGTGCGATGGAAAATGTTGCTAGGATTTAGCTGTAGAAATCGATTGTTACTTAGTGGTACACCAATTCAAAATAGTATGGCCGAACTTTGGGCCTTATTACATTTTATAATGCCTACATTATTTGATTCACATGACGAATTTAACGAGTGGTTTTCAAAAGATATAGAAAGTCATGCGGAAAATAAAACTGGCATAGATGAAAGTAAGTTATTTATTCGATTACTAACTTTTGCTCGATCGAAATAGTTAAATAACCTAAATTGGTAACTTAACCATGCTTAATATAAATAAGAAATTTAAGAATTTCAGTAGCAATTTTCTTGTAACTGGTACACTTTGAAGATACTTTTCAAACAAAAGTTGTGCGGAATATTAATATATTTCATTTTAAATCATTTATATTTGCTGCCGAAAATATTGTAGAAATAACAAAAACTGAATAGAGTAAACATGCACTTCCGATTTGATTAAAAAAAATTTTTTTTTCAAAAATAAGTGTTACGAGCCATATACAAATCTTAAGTTAAAGGTTTCATAATTATACCTTCAATAGAGCATTCACATACAGACATACATGCACAGACGTAATTCCAAAAATAGTCATATTCGATTCAAAAATGGCCAAAACGTGTATTTCCGTTTAAATATTGAGTTCGAAAATGTTCATGATTACAATACGTCTTACAAGATCCCATTTAGGGATAATATTCGATTACTTGTAAACGCGATGCATAACATTGCAATAAAACAAAATCTCTAAAGTCGTTATAACTTGTAACAAATAAATGAGTAGATAGGTCTTTACAATCTATAGAGCAAAATTGTCATTACTGTTTTGTAGAAATTGCTTTAATTTGCTAATAACAAAACAATTATCGAACATTTTTTTTTTTTACAGAACATTTATCGCGATTACATATGATACTAAAACCTTTCATGTTGCGACGAATTAAAAAAGATGTCGAAAATGAATTATCCGATAAAATAGAAATAATGGTATATTGCCCATTGACCACGAGACAAAAACTATTATATATGGCGTTAAAAAAGAAAATTCGTATCGAAGATTTGTTGCATTATACTATTACAGGCGGTAATGAATCGCATTCGGTCGACCGGAATTTCACGTCGAATCTGATGAATCTTGTTATGCAGTTTAGAAAGGTATGACATATTTTTTTTTTCGTTTCTTAATATTCACTCTAGATGTCATCCTAAAAGATAGCAACAAAGTGCAAGCTCTGTATATATAATGTTGCTATTTTATATATTTTACTTGTATACTACAATGTGCCTTTTCTCAGATATTAATTATATAAATAACTACTGTTTTAGGTTTGCAATCATCCAGAATTGTTTGAAAGGCGTGATGCAAAGTCATCGTTATTTGTGGAATTTAATAATTATGAAATACCAAAATTAGTATATGAGGATGCTATTTTGGCGCATAAAATTCCAAGTAAAAAGCATATTATTTACAATTTATTATACATATTCTGCAATGAAAATATTCGACATGTACATAAACAAAATAATACCGATTCGTTGCTCTCTATCATTCAATGTTTAAATATATCACCAAATGAACTATATTTAATCATGTCGGGGAATCTGTTATTTAGGTAAGTTGATGTTTTTATAATTATAAGATAATGGTATTTCTAAATAGACATGGTTTATGCGTTTGCTATAGAAAAAGGAACACATACATTATTTTCTATTTTGTGCTATTCTTATTATTAAGGAAAAATAAATTTCTTATGAAATAGCAGTCGTTTTAATAAATTATTTTATTCGGTTCAACGTTCCGGCATGCCTTGTTGAGCCGAATAAAATAATTTATTAAAACGACTGCTATTTTCCAAGAAATTTATTTTTCCTTTATATACATCCAGTCGAGAAAATATACCAGTTCAATTCTTATTATTATTTATTATATATCGTTTAAGTTTACTCTAAAACATTAACGTTGAATGTGTATTAACATTTGTAACTAGATTTCTTCCATTTATTGTGTTACCAATGGAGATAAAGTAAATAAAATATGTTCTTGTTTGGTGTGATTCATTATTTTAACAAATCTTTAAAAAAAGTCATCTGAATCTACATGGTTAAAAATAAAAGCGATAAGTGGTAGATATAGAATATAGATTATAATAGGAAAAAAAAAGAAGAAACAGAATCTTGCCTATTCTATTCAAATCATATATTTTTGTTACTGAAAGTAATTAATGTGATTTTAATTTTATTTTGAACAGGTGGCAGCACTCATTTCAAACTGAAGAGTTATCCTATATTCTACATCAACAACGATTTTGGAAATCCACAAATAACAAATCATATAAAACAATGGTATCGTCCGAGCATTGTTTATCGTTACAAAGCATCAACACTAGTCCAATCCTGCAAGAAATGGTGTTCACTGCTGTCTGCGAACGAGATAGTCTAATTTACACACACATTGATCATACATACCATTCGACACCTGAAACTTTGGAACATCGCATGATTCGCAGTCGAATGGGTGAACACCGAGTATCTTGCAACATGTCGGATACATCAAAACTTAATGGCGAAGACTCAACTAAACTGTCGTTAAATAACGGTGTAGTGGTACCACTGGTGCATGAATTCCACTATATCGAACGACCTTCAAAATTATTATTTGAGCAACAAACAGATATGCCACGATTTTTATTAAATCTTACCCCAAAAGTAAGTATTTTTATATATAAAATAACTATTTGTTCTTTGTCACAGGTCGGCTTCTCATTTCTCTCTTATAATGATAAAAATGTAATAATTAAAACATCTTTCCACGTAAGATAAATAACTATTGAATAATGTCCAAATTAAACTGACTTTTACATGTATTTTTAATTACGCTTTAAACCTGAGTTATTAACGGTTTTTAAATTACAATAAATGTTTTAAAATGCGTATTCAAATAGTATTGTAAAAACAAGAATAAAATTGCATTCTCTAGTATTTTTTCTGGTTACTTTCTATGTATACATATTTATTATTGTATCATTTGATGAATTGAAAATATTTTTAATATATTTGTGTAGGTGCAATGCAGGTCGCTAATGATGTATTGTAATAGTCGCAAAGCCCAATGGGATTGGTTGAAGTATGTTCAAATCCATAGCTGGCAAGGCATGCAAGCCGCATGGTCAGCTTGCTCAAATGTTGAAAATTTCCGGGAGAAATATCGAACGTATTTGGATCATGTGCCGAAAATTGGTGGACTAGAATCGGGATCGCCGTTGAAGTCATGGTCAAACATCATTGTGCCAGGTGTGCTGTACATTTATTTGTCTAGGTCATTTTACAAAAATTGGTTAAGTTTGATGATATCGATTTTCATCGTTACCAAGTTTAATTATTTATTGAAATCACGTCTGTCAAAATTTGAACAATAATAGAAATTTAACAGCCATTTATAAGGAAATTATTACGTGACAACGTAATATTATTATACTACTTTAACGTGCAACATGTTTAAAAATATCACATGGTATGTTCTGAGAATAGAAATCATTGCTTTTGTTCATATTTATTTACAAATTATATTAATCAATCGTGATATTAGCATATTTCATATTTGTTAGTGTATCGTTTTTATGTTTAGATAAAGAGACACTGGTCACTGATGCTGGCAAATTATCAGTTTTGGACAGTCTTCTAAAACGATTGAAAGAAGGTGGTCATCGAGTATTAATATATTCTCAGATGACAAAAATGATTGATTTACTAGAAGTAAGTAATTCAACATATTATCTCAACATTTACTTCTACTATATATAAACATCTACAGTGTCTTGCACTGGACTTTCTTATACGTAGTAGTAGATATATTTTGTTTAAATAGGAAAGATATTAAAATATAAAAATTCAAGAAAATATAATTATTCAAAACGTTATATTCGAAATTATAATAGCCGGACGTTTTTTACTCTTCAAATGAATTAAAAACCTAACAAAATATATATATAATATTTTTTATATTTTACTAACTTTTTAAACACTAGACTATATAACACACTAAAACTATATGTCATAGGTATAATTTCCCATACCTACGTAACCATAAAATAAATAAGAAATTTAAAATTTTAAATAGCAATTTTCATGTAATCGGTAAGAAATGTTTGAAACAAAAGCTGTGCATAATATTAATATCTTTCATTTTGAATACCACTATTTTTTTGTTTTTAAGTTTAGAGTTTCAAGATTGCGTTGGCAGTATTGGTCGTAGAGCTCTCTTTCCCCCTCTCTGTCTCTCTCTCTCTCTCTCGCTCTCTGTCTCTCTCCCACACACATACACACACTTTCTCTCACACATACAGGCGAAATTCCGACTAGTCAGACTCGACTCAGAGAAGGCCAAAATAAAGTAAAAATTCTGATACAATATACATACTTAAAGGCGGCTCGGAATTGCTTGAACCGCGACCTTAATGAGAAAAAAAATTATATTTCCTTGAAATTTTAAATTAATATTTTAGCAACTTATCCAAACAGATAAACTGCGTAGAAGAGAGTGCGGTGCTGGTTTTTTAATGGCATAATTCTGATATTTGATTCATTTATTATTTAATTGTTGAGACTGACTAGCTTCCGGACGGTCTAATCCACTATATATATATATTATATATATATATATACTCGTATATATATATATATATATATATATATATATATATATATATATATATATATATATATATATATATATATATATATATATATATATATATATATATATATATATATATATATATATATATATATATATATATATATATATATATATATATATATATATATATATATTTAGCTAAAATAAATTTTTATTACAGGAATATATGTGGCACAGAAAACACAAATATATGCGGTTAGATGGATCATCAAAAATATCTGAACGTCGTGATATGGTCGCTGATTTCCAGGCGCGGACAGATATTTTTGTCTTTTTACTAAGTACGAGAGCGGGTGGCCTTGGAATTAATTTAACAGCAGCTGATACGGTAAGTTTTTTTTAAATTGTTGTTATATCGTGGATTGCTTCTAAATATACACATTATAGAAAATCACTGACAAGATATTTTATTTATTAAATTTATGTAAGTATCGGAACATTTTTTCGAAACTTCTTTTGCATCTTGACAACTGATAAATTTAAACAAAAATTGATTGTTCATTCGAAATGAAAAAGAAAATTACTTCCAATATGAGAGTATCTTGTTTACTAAAATTTAAATCAGTAAGAATCGATCTTATAAATAGTACGATATATTTAAAAAAATATTTATTTTTAAATTTTTAAACGAAAAAGACACTTTTTAAGAAATTATTTCGCATAATAACTTTAGCTGAGCTGGTATACTTGGCCCAGTTAAAAGAATTGCATTATAATTAATAGCAATTTTTTAACCATATTAATAATTTTCTAAGAAAAAGCAGAAATCACTACTTGTTAGAGTAAATCTCATTTAAACAAATTCATCTAAATTCATGTCAAATTTGTTTAAAATATCTATAATAGGGAACCCGTATGCTTTTTCTGCGGAGAAATGAATCCATAATATTTTGGGTTATTATTAATAACATATAACGCATCAGTAGACTTAAAAGACCCGAGTTTAATAGTTTTTCAGTTTAGAAATTTGGAACTAGATTTTGAATATTTCGCATTAGAATTATAGTCCATTTACGCGCTACTAATAGTAATACATACGGAGGAAAAACTACTAAAACTATCTATCAGCTATTCAGTTGTAGATTTCAATTCTTTCTGACGTTTTGATCAGCAATGTTGCTTACAATTTAAGGTACTTTCGGAATTCCTTATGTGTGTGTATGTTTGGCTGTGTGTAAATGCTCTACAGTCAAAACTGCTAGATCTATAATCATGAAACTTTATACTTAAGATTTATATTTGGCTTGTAGGAAAACCTCCCTTTGAAATGAATATTCAAGTGCATCTTTACTCTAAGCAATTTTGTCGTTCTTACAATATCTCCGTAACGGCTGCACATTTGTATTTAGTATCCTTACTCCTATCTAAACAGAATAAACCTACTACGTATAAAAAAGTCTAGTGCGTTTATTTTTGTAATTTTATTTATGATAACCACATAAGTAGTTTTTTTAATTTAATGCATTTTTTTAAAGAATTTAATATTTTTATTTAATTGAATCTCTATTCTTTTCGCTGGGGACTTACCTGGTAAACCGCTGACTGCTTTTTTACCGATCTAAACCCTTTTCTATAAAATTAAAATATCTGTTATGGTATGCGAGATAGGGTAAAAGCAAGAGAAAATGTCAAATCAAACGAAAGAATGTTTGCGACTTGGAATGTTAGAGGAATAAACGATGAATTAGAGGATGAACTTTTGCATGTAATGCATAAATGTGGGTTGGATGTTGTGACTGTGTATGCTATTAAGAAGAAAGGATATAGTTCTAAGGATGAAAATGGTGTGTTCAGTTTATGGTCTGGTGTAAATGAGAAAGAGCATGCTAGGCAAGGTGTCGAAGTTATTGTCAGTGAGCGAATGAAATCTTGCATTCGTGATTATAAATGTGTATATTCGAGAATATTCTGGTTTAGAATGAAAGTAGGTTTGATTAGGCTCTTCATAATTTTGGTCTATGGCCCGAATGTGACTCAGAGAAAGAAAGATTTTGGAATAAGATGTCTAGTGTAGCGAAAAGAACTAGATAGTGTGAGTATTTTAAAAGTTGATCCAATGGCGCGTTAGATGTCGATGTAGCGACATTGATGAATGCGTTATTAGTGAATAAGATGTATATTAGTCACTGTTAAGAATGAAATGTGGTAAAGATGCTGGTATAGATGGTATAACTGTGGAAATGTTAAGATGTGAGAGTGTAAGCTTGTTCGATTGATTGGTAAAGATGTTTAACTTTCGTCTGAAGAACGGCGTAGTTCCGAATGATTAGAAGTGATTGTTCCCCTTTTTAAAGGGAAAGTTAGTTTGAGTAATAAATACAGGGCCATGAGTTTGTTAAATGTTGTAGGCAAATTGTATGGAAGTATTATTATTGGGAAAGTAAGGTGTATATCAAGAATGAAATTACATGATATATAGGTGGATTTTTGCCTGGGAGAGGTTGTGTAGATCAACTCTCTTCGTATGATTGTCGAAAAGTCACTTGATAATAATAAAACTATTTTGTGGTTTCCTCGATCTAAAAAAAAAAGCGTATACGCGAGAGTTATTGGTGCATTATGAAAGAATATGGTGTGACTGGATCTTTGTTAAATGCCATACAAGTGTTGTGTGCTGGTAGAAAGGCGACAGAAAGAGTTGATGGCAAATTGAGTGAATGGTTTGATATTGAAATTGGTGTGAAACAAGGTTGCGTGATGTCGCCCTGACTATTTAATATACGTATACATGGATGTATTATTACACCGGGCATTATGTGGAGGAAATGATGGTGTACCTGTTCCTGATTTAGCTTATGCAGATGATGTGATTTTTGAAGAATCAGAAGAGCAACTGAGTAGAATGATGCAGAATATAAGTCATAGTCAACTAATCATCAATCAAAATATATATTTAATATTTAAAATAAATTTCTTCTAAATTCTCTTAATTACCAAGAAAGTTCTCCGAAATTAAATTCTGCAGAATTTCCCATCTATATTCATGGTGGTATATATAATTTATACATTCGGCGGTAAATTCAATCATCTTACTACTTCGCAGTGGTTTGTATATGGGTTCAGTGAATTTTACCAATTTAAACCTAAAAGCTTCAAGCAAAAATTTCCTCAGGAAAATCCTAATCCACAGACATCTATCACACTGCGATAATCGAACATACCTTGAGCCACACTTAATAGACAGACACGCAATTTAAATACGTAAACTGCATTAATAAATAAATGTATATTACTTAATCTAATAAATATATGTATATCATGCAAATCTGATTGTAGGTGCTAGTAGCATATATATTTGGTTTAATACGATTTCCTAGTCATAGTTTTCATAATTTTCGTGGATTATCCCCAGGATGCTAATATTAATCCGTCCTTATGTGCGTCCAGCGCTGGCAATCGTAATGGAACAAAGTGTTCAATTTTTGTTTTTCAATTATATTGTTTTGGTGACACACAAAAATGTTTGATGTATTTTGGAGCGGTATGTTGAATTTGATGTCATGAGAAAAAGTCCACTTTGGGTGGATGTGGTGTTGCTGCGAACACAGCACACAAACGCACGTATCCGTTGAGACATGCTGGGAGCGAAACGGGACGTTGTTCTCATATATGTTTCCTAATGGTTAATGGAAAGAATGTCACATATTTCCTTTAGCATTCATGGCATGGAATACACTACCTGTTCATTCTCTCTGCATATGTATATGTGTAGGTTTTTGAATGTGTTAGTGCTTATTTGATTCCCTACCACTTTTAGCTTGCACCTTACTTAAAAACAACTGCCACAAATGTCGTGATATGAGTTACTAATACGATGGCATAAAATTTAGTTCCTTGTTTTGCATTCTACGTAACTTTCAGTTCAAGAATGTTAATTAATTAGTAAAAATTAGAATTTTTGACTAAAACATAATTTCGTCGTTCCTTACCTTTAATAATGTGAACAGGTTATAACATTTCTAGGAAAGTTATGTAATTTCGCACGCATATTAGGCATGTGTCAAAAAGACTGCGTTGAGTGATTATTGATTTTTTTAATTATTGCATTGCATTTATAATATTGAAAGGACTAATAATTGATGAAGATGTGATAAAAAAAAACATCTGCAGTGTCTTGCACTGGACTTTCTGTTACGTAGTAGGTATATATTGTTTAAATAGGAAGGATATTAAAATATAAAAATGTAATAATTCAAGAAAATATAATTATTCATTACGTTATATTAGAAATTTTTATGACCGGACATTTTTTAGTCTTCAAATGAACCAAAAACCTAATAAAATATATATATATATAATATTTTTAATATTTTACTAACCTTTTAAACACTTTTACACTAAAACTATATATCATAAGTATAATTTCCCATACCTAGGTAACCATGGCAACATAAATGCCAATACTTGTAATCGGTACACTTTTTGAAGAAATTTTTGAATGCTATTATATTTTCTGTAAGTGTAGCCGTTTTGGAGATATTGCAGAGTTCTCAAAGAATGGCTAGAGTAAACACGCACAATAGGAATATAAAACTTAAGTTTAAAGTTTCATGATTATAGCATTGACAGTTTTGGTTGTAGAGCGTTCACAAACACACGGAATTCCGAAAATAGTCAGACTCGACATAGGGAAGGTCAAAAGGTGTATTTTCGTTAAAATATCGAGTACGAACATGTTCATGATTACAATACTTCCTTATATACATTTGTATAAGTAAAAAGTGAATAAATATGAACATTTTAGGACCGGTATTATAAACAATTTAATCTACCATTATAATTTACTTGGCAACTAAATTAAAAAATAAACTGGCAGCAATGATATTTTCTCATAAGTGATTCGATATTGTTTATTTTAACTGAGGAATAAATTTTAATGATGGATTAAATTGTTTATAATACCGACCCTTAAAGTATATAAATGCGTTATATACGAATATTAAGAGTACAAAATAATTTTGTATACATATGTCCTTTTGTCTATTGCTACAATAAGATTCATATAATAGTATTGAATCTCATGCATTAGATTTTATTCTCTGCATTGCCTTACCACCGCTGACGTCAGTATGACTTAACCTTCATCTTTGATAACGGATGAACATTGCGAACAATAATCTCAAATACTGTTTGATAGATTTTATAACTGCCACTCAATGTTTTCTGTAATTAAATAACAGCGCTAGCAATGATGCCAACTATATGCTAAGTTATTGTTGCGTAGTGACGTCGTACAATTCAAACTTATTATTAATAAAATACTGCAACGTTTTCAGAATAAATTTATGCGTTAATAATTGTTTAAATTTGATTTTAAAAAAATATTCAGAAGTGTACATGACATGGTTTTCCAATCCATTGCGGTGTATCAATATGATTTATTGATGAAATACATTATAAATCTATTAATAAAATGCGTCTTTGATGAGAATGAAAATGATAAATGTAGTAGTTTATTTTTATTATACAAGTTGTGGTCAGAAAACAACTTTTTTGCTGTCTCGCATACACAGTTTTTGTGGAAATAAAATCAGTTGTAACTTTTATACTTGGCACAGTGCCTTTCAAGAATCGAATGATTCGTCGTTGTTTAGTAAAGTAACATATATGGCTGTTGACTTATAATATGAAAAACTTATAATATGAAAAACTTAAATGCAATAGTTTTAGATATTTTCTGCCAATTTAACTCAGACATTGCATTTTTTTAAAAAATTGTTTTTAATAACTTATTTAATTTCTGTACAATTTTTGGAAAACACTTCTACAAAATACATATTCAAAACCTAAACTGTTCATATTTTATTGAAATAAAAATTATAATGCTAATCGATAGACTCGCCCTTGAATATGGACAAGCGACATCCTTCGATCGGGCTTCGCGCGTAAAACAACAAAACCTTCATAATTTCAAGCATAAAAGCGTGTGACTGCTGTGGAAATGAACATTTTAAGAGGTATTTGTGGTGTATCTAAGAGAGATAGAAAGAGAAATGCGTGGTTGTATGAGTAGTGCGCAAAGAATGTCGTACGTAGAATAGATGAGAGTCAAATGAGATGGTTTGGTCATGTTGAAAGAATGTCGACTGAAATATTGACGAAGAAGATTTATGTGGGCGAGATGAATGGAGTGAGAATGCGAGATCGTCATCGGAATAAGTGGATAAATATGATTGAGAATGAGTTGCGCGAAAGAAAAGTTGTCAGGAAGTGGAATAGAAGAGCGTGCATGAAGACTTTAATGATTTTGATTGAAGCAAAAGAAGTTTGTAAGGGTAGAGTTGAATGGTGAAAGATTGATAAGCTGTGAATGGATGTAAAGGGTTTTCTGCCACCCCATTTGATGGGAACAGGCATGCACTTTGAGTTTAATTTTTTATATCAAAATTAGACTCTTCCGGAGAATATGTAAATTAATATTAATTTTAAAATTTCATATTTGTATGTTCATCTGTTATGGAGTTAGAGCGATCACACACAGACGAATAGACAGACGTCATTGTCAAAATAGTCAATATGGATTCAGAGGTGCTCGAAACGGATGTTTCTGTAAAAACAATCTCGATTTAAAAAAATTTCGTTCTGACAATTGACAAACGAAATTATCGTTGAGGCCGCTAGTGTCGTTAACAAAATGGCTGCTCCAAGTATACTTTGTCAGTTGACATATACATGTGTAGTGACCTAACCTCTTAAATTATGACTATTATTCTTTATTTATAACACTTTCTTTTTATTTGTAAGTAAAGTAATGGAATCGTACATATTTATTTGCCTTTGAATTAGATAGACAATTGACAACACATTTTTCTGAGTTTTTTTTTCGGTGAAAAGTTTATTTAAATAATGGCTGCTCCAAGTATACTTCAAATAGAATCTAATTTGGCCACCAGATAGTATTATTGGAGATAAAAAATAAAAACCCCCAAAATAGGCACTTTTTCATAGTTTTAATTTTTTTCTCCATTAATACAAGATCAAAATAAATGAAATTTTTACCAGGCATTTTTTATGCTAATACACATCGAACAGTATTTTTTTAGTTTTCATTTGCAAGGCACGATGTTTTAGCGAACTTGATGGTTCACCTTAATTTCGTTTGCCAATACTTACAACTTCATATGAGAAAGTAAATATAACAAAATTCTAAATTTATTGTAAAAACACAAGAAAAGCATGTACCGGTTTACATAACTGCATCCTTGCAATAAATAGTATAAATCTGAAGTAAAATGTTCATGTCATTGAACCATTTTTGATAAAGCTCTCTCGAAATAAAGTTTATTTTGTTGCATTTCTTTATTGCGCAATTGTCACTTTTTTAGACGACCTCAAAAAGAATTCCCTTAGACATACATAAAATGTTGTGTCGTATGGGTTTGGGCCACAGACCGGTTGGCGGCTTCTGCTCCATCGTATTTTGATTGCGATTCGTGTCATGTACCGCGCGATAGTCGTTCGTGGTCAGTGCCACTTGCTTGGCGCACGGGCATCGGGCAACGGGCACTGTGAACACGGTAACGTCTTCGTTCACACACACGCCCGCCGGCAATGCCTAGATGCTACCGCTGTTGTTTACCTGCCACCTTCCAGAGAAGCTGTCATCGGCGCGTCATTCACTATTGTCATTGTCGAATTATTCGTTTGTTTCTTTGCATATTGATTACGTCGATCATTTCACTTGGTTTCTTATCCTAACTAAATCATATCGGATTTGTTTTAATCTATTAATGAGAAAATAGCTAATGTGCAACTACATTCGTTGTAAAGCGTTTTTATTTTACTGTTAAGCCTACCTAACTTATCTATCTTAGAATGTTTAAACTTTAAATTACGTTAAAAATCAAGATGGTTTTTCTAAAGACTTTGTAGAACTCGTCTGCAACGGGAAATAAAAATAAGAATGAACTGCTAAAATTAAAAACAATAAGGCGGAATTATTCCTTAATTATGTATATAGTATTAAACATATATCAATACAACAAGCCATATGCAGCATTTGCATTTCGAATAAAATATATTACATACATACTTTTTACAAAATGCATGCTGGAGAGTTTAAACTCGTTATTATATTATTGTTTGCATCTATTGGCCTTACGTAATTTAATTTTAAAATCTATAAGTATCCGTTAGCGGCATATGTAACACAAGTTGTTATAACGAAAGGAAATATATTCATATTCTGAGATAAAGAAATGAAAAATGCATGTAATATTAATAAAACACATGAAAATATAAAAGATTTTAAAAATAATAAATAGATTACTCGGTATCGTCGCCATGTATAGACAATAGAGTCCGGACAACTTGAAGTTAGGCACTAGTTATCACACCTGTTTGGGTTCTTAAAAACTAATTTTAATTGTTGTTATAATGTACATGTATTATAAATTTTAAGCTTTATTGGTGAGTTATTTGTGCTAATTTAGTGTTCAATATCAACATTAAACATCAAATCTGTATTCTCAATAGAATTTTTTATAATTTTCAGTGGTGTTAAATAACAGTTTTCGATTTGTTTACACTTGCTCGTAGTTATTATTTTTTTATCGTTTCTAAGACTCAAATTTAATACTTACATACATACATAACTTCATGCGTATTCCCATCAAATGGGGTAGCAGAAAACCCTTTACATCCGTTGACATTTTGATTCTATTCGACTGACCTTGTTATACTAAATGAATTCTAAATCAATTCACCTCGAAATCAGAAATCTAATCGTGATATATTGGAATGAATTAATAAATCCTTTCCAAAATGAGCATTTCTTATTATGTATGCAAGAATGTTTCAAATGTATGTCATTGGCCAGCATATATAGGAATATCTGGAAAGTTTAGCAGAGAGAAGATAAAATCATTGTACCAGAAATCACCTTCCGTATTAAAATTATTTTCTCATTTATAATTGAAAACTTTATAATATAAAATTACTTTTAGTAGACAATAACGATAGATCTGATGGCGGAAATATTAAGGCGACGGGTTTAGGGTCGATCTTATAGTTATTAAAATAAATAAATAAAAAATTGGTATTTGTTCAGATAGAATGCGCATGGGTTAATATTTTTTTTGCTATGGTATGTAACATATATCACAATATTACACTAATTCGGTTATAATAAATGTCACCAATTTATTTTAAATAAGTTCTTCCATTCTATTTTGCACTGTTTATTAAATATGATTTGCAATACTTACGTAACTATGGCACCATAAATAAAATATTTAAGAATTTAATTAGTAGTTTTCTTATAACTGGTACACGTTTTGAAGAAATTTTTCAAACAAAAATTGCGAGAAACATTAATATCTTTCATTTTATTAGTGACTATTTTTATTGTAAGTGCAGCCGTATCGGAGATATTGGAGAAACCGTAAAAAATTACTAGAGTAAACATGCACTTTCGGTTTGAATAGTCTTTTCAAAAATAGAAGGTTTTCTTGCGAGTCATATACAAATGTTAAGTTTAAAGTTTCACAATTTTACCTTCAATAGTGTTAACTGCAGGGCGCTCTCTCTCTCTCATACACACACACGTACAAACATCATTCCAAAAATAGTCAGGCTCGATTCAGGGAAGGTCAAAAAGTGTATTTCAATTAAAATCTCGAGATTGAATTTTGTTATGATTACAATACTTATTACTTCGTATAAGAAAGTACAAATATGTACAAAATATGTATAGTACGTAATGATGTAGATGACGTCAAATATGGACTAATTTCGACTAAATGCAATTCAATGTGACGCAATATGACAATTATTGGGTATCACATATGTACGTATTCAGTATCAGCGGATTGATTAATTGATCTACGAAAATATGTAAAGCCTCAAAGCAAAAGTAACAAGTGCGAAATTTGATTTTGGTATTGTAAGAAGCAAGTAGTATACAGATTGAAAAAAGTGTCTGGTGCACCATAGCCAACCTACAGTATAACAACTAGTGTATCGCGTTAATAGAAATTGTATTGTGAATCGCCGCAAATCACAATAGATAAGAGCAAACGGATTTGGTGCTCAAAAATGTGACACCGGGGCCCACCTCCTTCGGTATGCAAGGATATATTTCATATGGGCGTTGTAATACTAGGGTGATTGGAGGGTTGTTCGGCAATCTTTCTCTCTTTCTCTCTCTCTGCACTGTTGAGTATAAATATCTGGGCGAAATCGAGGGTTAGAAAGGGATGATGCTATAAAATAAAGAAGATGATAGTAGGTACGAATAAAAATGAACACGTGCTGGTATCTATGGCCAGACCACTCGGTCAGTACTAAAAAGATTGTTATTGCATAATATACCGGATATAGTAGGATCCTCTGCCACTTCCTGCCCCGGGCTTTCCATTCAATGCGTTCTTCGGTTCTTCAGAGGCCGCACGTGTGGGATCATGTATCCCTCGTTCAACCCATACATACATACATACGTATATGTATCCTCGTATATGCACATACATACATATCTATATACGAATAAGCAAACAGTTCACACTACTACATGCACATGTATACTTTCGCGTCCATTCTATGAACCACACGTAGCTTTATACATACGAGTACATGTTATAAGTTGTTTTGGTTATAGATTTGTATGATTAGAACATGTTCTTTTGTAGCTAGTCGAGGAGTTTTGTGGTACATTTTGTATGATTTATATTTTAAATCTGTGCATTACGAGAACACAGTTCATGTATAATTTACTCAATTAGAGTTACAATTTATTAACTCTAGGATATCCAAACTTGAAATTACTATTTAGTTCATCTAGTTGAAACTCTTCTTATGCTATCGGAAGACACAAAGAGTCCTATATCGTATGAATTAATATTAACATCTGTAGTGTCTTGCACTGCTGACTTTCTTATACGTAGTAGGTATATTTTGATTAGATAGGAAGGATATTAAAACACAAAATTTAAAAAATTCAAGAAAATATTATTCTTTACGCTAACTATATTAGAAATAATTATGGCCGCACGTGTTTACTTTCGTTTACGAAGTAATAAGTAAGTATTGTAATCACGAAAAAAGAAAACTCGAAATTTTAACGGAAATACACCTTTTGACCTTCCCTGAATCGAGTCTGACTAATTTTTGGAATGACGTGTGCGTGTGTGTGTGTGTTCGTCTGTGTGTGTGGCTGTGAGAGCTCTACAGGCTACACTGTTGAAGATAAAATTATGAAACTTTAAACTTAAGATTTGTATATGCCTGGGAAGAAAACCTTCTATTTTTGAAAAGCATATTCAAACCGGAAGTGCATGTTTACTTGAGACACTTTTTGCATATCTTCGAAACGGCTGCACTTACAGTAAAATAGTTATAATTAAAGTTAAAAATATTAATGATTTGAACAACTTTAGTTTGAAACATTTCTTCAAAAAGTGTACCAGTTACGAGAAAATTGCTATTATCCTATTTATATTGCCATAGTTACATAGGTATGGAAAATATATATATAATAAATCGTATCTACATACATATAGATTAGAAAAATTACTTGAATGCTAATATTGTAGTCGGCTTGATTTTCGGTATAGTTTTCAGTTAGCAAATAACTAAAATAGCGCCAAGTTGACACCGCGTAATCAACTCGGGTTGTTTAGACAAATAATTCCAGACGTCGGATGATAGCCGAAGTATTAATTTTGGGTGTAATCACATAAATGTCTCAGTACATTGACTACGTCAACACGTTATAAGTATTTGACGTGTGTTCCGTCATATTCTAGATACAATTTCTAGCAGAACTAGCGATTATTATTTGTTATGCATTATTGTTACAGTTATTATCTTAAATTTTAACTTACGAACTTTGGAAATGTTATCAACAAAGTCAACACAGGGCTGCAAAATAAATACATTTTATCTAGGGGGGTGGGGGTGGGGATATGTATCAACTCCCTTTGACCCTATGTGGCGACGCCCTTGCAAAAGTATTTCTATTTAATATATTATTTGAGGATATATTGTTAAATATCAACTTATTTTTTTGGCAAAAAACCAGTTCAAAACATTATTTAAATCATAGTTTTTCCGAACCAAACAATTATTTTTGTTGTTTATATTATTTATTTATGGTATACATCATGTTGGACGTGTAGTGGCATAATATTGTAAGTAGTAATAAAGCGCACATAAATTATTGAAGAGTATTAAATCAATAGGTTTATTTTGCTGAATATACATAGTTAAATTGTTCATTTTGCTAGTAATTTTATTATTAAATAAGTACTTACTTTCGCTTGTTAATAAATGTTATTAACGTTATTATTGGAATTTGATGATTTTATTACTTCCGCTTATGTAACATAATTATTTAATGAAACGTAACATGCGATTTCTTGTATTGAATAGAGAGGTCTTTCTCACAGCACCAGCGACTTTCATTTAAAATCATCTTTAAAATCATTCAGGATGAAGACATCGAAATTAGATTGAAACAAATTTATCCATTTCATTTATGTTAGTTTAGAAATTTAAAAATAGATGTCGTTAGTAAAATCAATTCAATCCTTTGGCAATTATTAAATATTTTGTAACGGCGTTGGTTTTCATTTTTGAAAAAGACAAACAAATAATTGAAATTTCTTGTAAATTGTTTTGGTATTTTCAATTCAATTTTAAAGTCAATAATCCTGAGAGTAACTTATAATCGAAATCGGGCAGTTATTAGTTATTTCGCTTGACATATATCGCGGGAAGTTTAAAGCGATTGTGTATATTTCGTAGTGAACCTAAAAGTACATTATTGCTATAATAAGCATACTACATGTTAGCAAAATGCCATGTACTTTGCCGTTTTTAAATTCTCTTCAGAGCAGTGCGTACACGACAAAATTTATGTTTGGAACCTACTGCGAAATGTCGAAAACTGCACAACTCCTCAAAATTGGTATTAGTTATGTTTACTGTTCACTAATCGTTGAATATCTACAGTTTAAGTTATTATTTAGAAGGATTCGAAATTTGTAAAATAAATATATTGAATATTCTTAAATAAAAGTAAAAAAGTTATTTTGTAAAAAAATTATATAGTCTCATATTATCAAACTATGTATGTAAAAACTAAAAAGACTTTTGAACAAGTTTAAACTTTACAAATTGCAAAGAAAAACATCTGCACTGGACTTTCTTATACGTAGTAAGTATATTTTGTTTAGATAGGAAGGCTATTAAAATATAAAATGATAGAAATTCAAGAAAATATTATTATTAATTACTTTATACTTTATATTAGAAATTATTCTGACCGGACGCTTTTTAGTCGTCAAATGAACTAAAAACGTAACAAAATATTTATATATAATATTTTTAGTATTTTACTAACGCTTTCACACTAAAACAATATGGCATAAGTATAATTTCCCATACCTACGTAACCATGGCAACATAAATAAGAAATTTAAAATTTAAAATAGTAATTTTCTTGTAATTTGCACACTTTTTGAAGAAGCACAAAAGTTGTGCATAAGATCAATATTTTTCATTTTAAATACTGTTATATTTTCTGTACGTGCAACCGTTTTGGAGATATTGCAGAATTCCCAAAAAATGACTAGAGTAAACACGTACTTCCCGGTATGAATATTCTTTTCGACTGTAGAGCGTTCACACACACAAATAGTCAGGGAAGGTCAAAAGGTGTATTTCTGTTAAAATCTCGAGCACTAACATTTTCATGGTAACTAAACTTTCTTTTACTTCGTATAAGAAAGTAAAAAAAAAGAATTATACTTTGGTATATCAGAATAAGTGCTGTATGGAATATTAAATGAGCATGAATTCGTCATACACATGCAAATGAAGAATTCTTTATTGGATTCCTAGTTTTAACTAATCTGGAGTGTAATACATTCGGCTTTCTTATACGCAGTGTCTACTGACCTGTTTAGATAATAAGAATACTAAAATACAAATGTAGAAATTCTAGAAAGCATAATTATTACTTCTACAATTTAACATAGCTGATGCAAATGCTGTGATGTTATAAATAATTTCAATAATTGTAAATTTATCAAATGTTCGCTGATAATTCAACCTATGGATCATCACAAATAATAATTTCAAATGGGTTTTTTTCCACACAAATAAATACAAATATAGTAACTATGACAGCGAATATGGAAATTAATTAATTTAAAACGTGTTTTTTTTTATTTTGAATACTTTTCATTTTGAGTCTTATTATTTTTTCGCAAATGCAGTCATTTTCTTCGAGGTACTAAAAAGCGACGGTTTAAATGTTCGTTTCAAAAATAGGTGTTCTACCGCATCGATTAATTTTCTTAAATTTGAAATTTCATATTTGTATGTTTTAATGGTTATGTAGCTAGAGCGTTCATATTCAGACAGACGTACTGACACACAAATATGCGTTATTGTGAAAATAGTCAGTACGTTCGTGAATATAATACTTACTTATTACTTCGTATAAGAAACAAAAAAGTTTAAACTTCTGATTATGATCTTGTCATATTATTTGTTTTATATTCCATACAGATACAAACAGTTGCGGTGAAAAGCAAACCAAATGGAATTTTGCTAGAATTTTTATGGTTCTCTTCGCGTAGCATTTTTTGGTTCTTATTTTGTTTTAGTTTTATTTGTTTTGTTTTTCCAAATAATGATTATTGTCGTGGCATGTGGCCAGCGAATTTTACAGATAATTCAACTCCGTTCTGGGATAATTCTTATGGCTATGCATGATTCCACTTTTTTACTTTCTTCTATACGAAGTAATAAATAAGTATTGTAATCATGAATTGGTTTCGAGATTTTAACAGAAATACATCTTTTGACCTTCCCTGAGCCGAGTCTGACTATTTTTGAAATGACGTCTATCTATCTATCAGTCTCTGTCTGGTTTATTATATGTGTGCGTGTGTGTGTGTGTGTGTGTGTGCGAACTTACAAAACACAGCATTGTTCTTATTAAATAAAGTAAACAAGAACGTCGATCACATATGTAGATTTTAATATGTAGTTTAAAATACAAACCTGTAAAGTACATTACCGATAATTGATTAAAATTAACGAATATGTTTAGCAGCAGGAAACCGTCATTTCTGTGACTGTGATTAAGACTTTGACGACTGATAAAAACTATTACTATGACAAGAGCTAGGAATAAGGCTGAAATATCTTAATTTGAAATGTATGTTTGTTTGTGATAGGTATTTTCCAAAGGCGATATTGGAATTAATTAGAAAAATAAATTTTTTGGAAATACATTTCTCGTCATTAAATGAAACGCGTATTTTCAAATCGTATCGGTTCGGATTAATTCCGAGATGATCTAGCATGGGTCACGCTTTTGCTATAATGAAAATAATATGTGCATCACAATATTACATAAATATCGTCAGCATAAATATCACGCATTCGTTTTCAGTAGTCAAGGATTGCTATTTATTTGTCCTTGAAATATGCACTACAATGACATCACAGACATTCAGTTTCAGCATTGCTACAATTAACAAAAAAAAAAAACAACAGAATACTCATTGTTTTCTCTGCACATATTCGATCGGTTGGTAGTTCTTGTTGTAATTTGGTTTTTGTTTCATTTACTTAAAGTTATTTATGTATTTCAGTGTTTGGTTTGGTTTTTTGTGTATATTTCATTAATTATTATTTAAAAGAAAGTTACAACGTTAGAGTATACACACACACACTCAGCCTGAATTCCAAAAATTGTCAGACTTGACTCAGAAAAGGTCAAAAGTTGTATGTCCGTTAAAATCTCGTATTCGAACATTTTCATGATTACTAAACTTTCTTATACTTCGTATAAGCAAGTAAAAAGATAGCGATGATAGTTTTAAAATGATGTAAATGTTCATTTAAAGTAAATCCAGAGGCAATTCTTATGCCCATTGTTTACGATTAAAATTAAAATCTAATTGAAATAGACAGGTTTATATTACATTTAGTGATTGGAGGTATCAATTCTATTATTGGTTGCGCTAATACTTCTAGTTGCCGTTGATAATTCACTGATATGCGTATAATGTTCCTTTATTATTAATATTATGAATGTAATATATTTCTCTTGTGGTATTTGAAGTCGTAATATTCTAACATTATTCGATATATAAAATGATATCTGGAAAAACAAATAATATAATTTTTAATTTAGTATTTAGGCCAGTGCTGTAAATTTAATGTATTATAGAGTATAGTCAGTTCGGTTCGGTTAGTTTTGTGTTATCGCAAACCAACACACTTGAATTGTCTTTTTGGTTCTTGTTTTTCCTTCCTACCATTCTTCTTTCTTTCGTTCTTTTTCTTCTTCCAGTTCATGAAGTACGAATGGCCTTGATAGGTTGAGTTATGTGTCAGAACTCTGCGAGGGACAGATAAATACCACTGCAGCTAATCGTAAACTAACTGAAAACGTTTCTCATTGTATTCGGCTTAGTTTTAATTGGACTTCTAGTTGAAGCACGTCTATAGAAAACTATAATACCGAATGAAAACCATATAAAAACTTCAAATATTTATTCTTATGGTTTATTATATAAATTATATCTGCAGCGCCCTGCACTGGACTTCTTTATTCGTAGTAGGCAGTTTTGATAGAAAGATAATAAATTACAAAATTTTAAAAATTCAAGGAAATAATATTATCCAGACGGCTACAGATACAGTAGCCGAACCGTTATATTTTTATAATCAATAAAAGCAATGCAAGTCCAAACAAAGTGTTTTAATTATATATTACTACTTATTATATCCAGAAATTTGTTAGTTTTGACTAAATTAAATACCTTACAAAATATATTATTCAATACTAAAATATTTTGAATAAGTATATCCCAACACTTCGCTCTGAATCTATTTTGTACATTCGATTTTAAATCCCAAATTATTTTGTTTTTCCTGTTAAAATATTGACAGGCATAGTTGATTCATATCATAAATATAAATAGAAAAAATGATTTATTAAATATAATTTCCTATACGTACGTAACCAAGACAACATAAATAAGAAATATAAGAATATCAATAGCGATTTCTTGTAACCGGTCCACTTTTCGAAGAAACTTTTCAAACAGTAGTTGTAGGAAATATTAATATCTTTTATTTTAATTATAACTAGTTTTATCGTAAGTGCAGCCGTTCTGAGATAGATACACACACACACACATTGAGTGCATATTTTTTTCAAAAATGGGTGTTCTTGCGAGACATACCCAAAATTAAGTTTAAAGTTTCATAATTTTACCTTTAACAGTTTGGGTGTAAAGTGTTCACACAGAAAGAGACGTCATTCTAAAAAAATAGTCAGGCTCGATTCAGAGAAGGTCAAAAGGTGTATTTCCGTTAAAATCTCGAGATACATTTTTTCATAATTCCAATACTTATTACTTCGTTTGGACTATTTAAACTATGTATAAAACACTTAAACAACAAAAATTTGCCTTTTCCACTGTATAACAGACAAGTTATAATTTATTAAAAAAATACTTTATTTTTTAAAAATAATGTTTTTGCCATCATTTTATATAAACACATTTTTTGGACTTTCTTAAGTGTAGACGATACATTACCATGCATGTAATAAACTATAGATTAAAGTAAGAGACCCGTGCTTCCAGTCTCCTAAATGAAATGTTTTGACCCATAGGTAATTTTCTACGACAGCGATTGGAATCCTACCGTTGATCAGCAAGCTATGGATCGTGCTCATCGGCTAGGTCAAACAAAGCAAGTCACGGTATACAGATTAATTTGTAAAGGTTCGATTGAAGAACGGATACTTCAAAGGGCTCGAGAAAAGAGTGAGGTAACCCAGCAAGAAAATGTTCTTGTTGCTGATGAAACTACAAACACAATTCTTTATTTCAGATCCAACGAATGGTTATCAGTGGTGGTAATTTCAAACCAGACACTTTAAAACCAAAAGAAGTTGTCTCGCTGTTACTAGATGACGAGGAAATAGAAATGAAATGTAATTATTTTTCATACACTTTCATAACAAACTATTTATTAAAAAGATTTGTTCATTCATCTGATAGCACTTAGCCAATTTTGAAATGTAATTTTTTAACGTTTTTCTCTGTTTGTGTCTGATATTAGATCGGGTACGTACGGAAGAACGTCGGCTCGTAGAAGAACAACGTGAAAAGGAAAAAGAACGAGAGCGCGAGCGGAAAAGGAAACAAATAATGGCTGTTAAATCGAATGTAACTATCGCTACAAAAATGTTGGATTCTCAGCGGTTCAAACGAGACTTTTCTAATAATGATTTGTGTTGTTCTGTTTCTTTATTTCTAGTCTCGTGGACCTGAACCAAAAAAGCCGAAACAAGATAGTGACAATGGTGTCGAGGATATGTGGTTGAATGTTGACAGCTGTCCTCCGAGTCCTTCCAATAGTGAAGTGTTATCGGACGGCAGTGGGATCGCCAGTACACAGGACGATACCAGCAACGAAGCTCTGGTCGTTGACTTAGATCCCAGTGCTGGCAATAGTCCATGTGAGATACTTCAATTTTAAAAAATTTTTTTAACAAACACAATTTACATTGTAATTGCATGCTTTGATTGCTGTGTTAAAATGAATGGCTCTTAAGAACATCACTATTCGCTATAGTAACTAAACAAAATGTAGTGAATTTAAAATCATCACAGTCTATTTCCTGCAAAGATTTGTTCGTAAAGTCGTGCAAAATAGTGATACAAATGCAATATTTCATTGTTGTTTTTAATGATGATCGTTTACCATCACATGTAAAGCATGTCTGGCTGAAAATTTCGCGTACTAGTACTGGTTGCTATTATTATTGATTTTCATTATCTTAAAATGAAAAATAATAAAAAGTGTCATTATTGCCGGTTTTTATGAGTTTTGAATATTTTACTTTTATTTTATCTATATCATTCAATAGTTGATAGATAATTTGCAGTTTAAATATTTTAATGTAAGCCGACGAGTAATGTCAACGGAACGCTGTTAAAAAGGTGCCCGTGAAGTTGGCGGGCCTCTGAAAGCACTAACGCCTATTTTTATATGCAGTCGTTACTGCTTCGGTAGTGGCCATGGTGTTTTATAAATAAAATCAGCGGGCTCAATAATTTACGAGTAATCGACATTTCAAAACGGTCCGCCAGCTTGGCGCTTCAATGAAAGCACTATCGACAAATTTACATTCATCGTCAGTGCTTCAGAAATAAAATCAGCGGGTTCAACTATTTTCGAGTAATCAACATTTCAAAAGGTCCTACCAACTTCACGCTTCAATGAAAATATTAACATTAATTTTACATTCCATCGGTAGTGCTTTATAATTAAAATCAGCGGGCCCGACCATTTGCGAATAATGGACATTACAAAAGAGAATTTGAATGGAAGCGCTAACGGCAGTTGAAGTTTTAATTGTTAGTGCTTAATAAAAATCAAGGAATCCATAGTTTTCCGTATTACTCGATTTGGTCCGCTGATTTTATTTTTGAAGCACTAACGATGGAATGTTAAAATTGACGTTAGTGCTTACATTGAAGCGTGAAGTTGGTTTAATTATGGGACACTAACGACAGGACTGTAAAATTTGCATTAGTGCTTTCATTGAAGCGTGAAGTTGGCGGGGTCTTATGTAATATTGATTATTCATAAATTGTGGGGTCCGCTGATTATATTTGTAAAGCACTAAGAAAGCGGTAGCTTTCAGAGGCCCGCAAAATTCACGGACTCTAAAAATACTGCAATATGTCCTTGTTGCTCATGAAAATAAAGTTTGGGCTCCCTAACATAACATTTTGTTTTTCAGCTAGGAATATGATATTTGTAAAACCATTCTATAGCTCACTAATATTTTCTCAAAATATTGTTTATTTTAAAATCATTTTAAAATTATTATTTGTTTAAGAAAAGTATTCAAGCACATTTGAATAAAGCGAAAGAAGTTTTTTAGGATAGAGTTGAATGGCGAAAGATTGTCAAGCAGCCAATGAATGTAAAGAGTTTTCTGCCACCCCTTATGATGGGAATAGGCATGTTGTTATGTATGAATGTATGTTCATAATTCGGGATTGAAATTACTGTACCTATCCTGTAAATTTGACTTCAAGCATGTTTTATGTGTTTTCACAATTTAATTTAATTTTTCTGTATCCCATTTCTTTTCAGTGGCTTTTACACCTCCGTATGGTACAACAAATCGACCACGTACTGTCGGTAGAGGGCAGTCCAAACGGGGAAGACCACGGGGCTCAAGGCGTTCTCTTGGAGTTAGCCGTCCAAATCCGTCCTCAGCAACATATTCACCGGGCAATGGTAAGTGTTTTTCTTATAATGTATACATATACACAATACGGTTATTTTCATATGATTTGCAACGTAGTCGCGCTGTTCTAAAAATGTGACATATTTTGTTTCACCAAGATGTGCATCCGCTTTCTACAACGAACATCCTTATCTTAAAATTTATTATTCCTTTCTTGTATTGTAAACTAATGGCATAATAATAATAAGTTCATTTGTCTATTAGATCTTACAATGTACAAACTATGGTATATAAGAACAAAATGCGATTTTTTTAAAAATATTTTGTTTCACTTATCCTTTATCCTCAAGGCTAAAAAAGTCTGTTTTTTGGAATTACTTTTTAATAATTAGTTTAATGTCATATGGATGATCTACCAAATTGTGAAGTTGTATAACGAAAACAATTTTTATAATAAATCAAATATATTTGATGAAAATTATATTTTGTTAATAACTCAAATGACAGAAAAGTTGTTAGCTGACAATGCACTCTGATTTTAATTATTTATTTATATAACAATATGTGCATGGCAGACAGCCAGACAAAAATCGGCTATTATATAGATAAATAATTAAAAATACTTATGGTGCTATTCTATATAGCCGGGATAGGGATGTATCGTTCACGATCGATTCGTTCTATTTGAACGAATCATTTGAGTGAACGGAATGATTCGAATCAGTGCTTCGAAAAAGATTTGTTCATTTTGTACAAACTATATTCTACGATTAAAGACTGGTGACTCACATTTTGTGGCGTCTATATTTATGTAATGCAAACTGCACACAACAAAGTATATATATATATACATACATATATATATATATATATATATAATATATATATATATATATATATATATATATATATACATATACATATATATATATATATATATATATATATATATATATATATATATATATATATATATATATATATATATATATATATATATATATATATATATATATATATATATATGTATATATATATATATATATATATATATATATATATATATATATATATATATATTATATATATATATATATATATATATATATATATATATATATATATATATGTATATATATATATATATATATATATATATATATATATATATATATAATATATATATATATATATATATATATATATGTATATATATATATATATATATATATATATATATATATATTTAATTTTACCTGGAATACCTAGTAGAATATATGAACGAACAAATCATTTTCATAACATGGATGATTTATGCTTTTTTCAACTCAACATAATTTTTTGCATACATTTAAAATAAATATTCGTATTTTATTATATAAACACAAAATAACATAACCTATAAACAAAACTATTAAAGATATACATATGTATATGAAGTTAGCCGCTCAAATTGAACAGTAACGTTCACCTAGGTAAACGTTTATATAAAGTGTAAGCGGTGCAACCGGACATAAATGACATTATAAAATGACCTTTATGCCTGGAAAAAAATTAGCTATCCAAACTTATAGAGATATGTTATTTCTAAATAAGTAAGGACAGATACTTTTACCGCATATGAGAAACACCTTAAACTATCATTTTGTCAATCAAAATGACTTTTGGACTGTTTTACTTGCCAGCCGAAATATTTTTACCGTTTAGGTACTGTACGATAGCTAATTCATCCTTACGTCACTGTTTATATGTTTAAAAAGCATTTTTTATTTTGTCTTCTCATTCGATTTGTCTTTTAAATTACCTATAATCGTATTCACATGACCTGTGTGTATTCCACATATACAAAAACAACAACTATTCGTTGCAAGATGAGACGAGACATTTCGAGACTAGGGGATGTTTATTCTTGTAACATACTGTAATTTCTTCTTGTTTAAGTATCAAAGTGTTATAGTAGATGATGGGTGGTGCTCACGCTCAACTTAAAATAGATGCTGTGAAATAATAGTACGTACTACGTAGTACATGCAGGTTTAGAATGAACAACGTTCCGTTGATTTTAATTTACGTCTACGGAATAACCTGTTTGAAAATGAGTATGTATGAATATGATACATATGAAATACTCCAGCCCCAAATATTATCTTTAGCGTATCCCTCCTCAGATATCAACTTAATTAAAATCATTAATATATTTTAACAACTGGTGAATAATTTCGGTGTATTACAATATTAATTGTGTGATTCAATAAAGAGTTTTTTTCTTATACGAAGTATAAGTAAGTTTGGTAATCATGAAAATGTTCGAACTCGAGATTTTTACGGCAATGCACCTTTTGACCTTCCCTGAGTCGAGTCTGACTATTTTCAAAATTCGGTCTGTGTCTGTGTGTGTGTGTGCGTGCGCGCGTGTGTGCGTGTGTGTAAACGCTCTACAACCAAAACTGCCAAAGTTATAATCATTAAACTTTAATTTTAAGATTTGTTTATGCAAGAAAACCTCTTATTTATGAAAAGAATATTCAAACCGAAAGTGCATGCTTATTCTAAGCATTTTTTGTCGTTTTTGAAATATCCGAAACGGTTGCACTTACAGCAAATATAGCGATATTTAAAATGAAAGATATTAATATCTTACACAACTTTTGTATGAAAACTTTCTTCTTAAAGTGCACCAGTTACAAGAAAATTGCTACTGAAATTCTTAAATTTCTTATTTATGTTGCCATGGATACGTAGGTATGGAAAATTATATTTCATAAATCTAGCATATCTGCATATCACTATTTTAACAGGAAACCAAAATAGACTAAAATAAGTTGGGATTCGACATCGAATGTCACAAATAGATTGAGTGAAAAAGTGTTTAAAATATAAGTGATATATTCAATGTATTATTCATATAAATATTCTGTTATTTATTTCATTTATTTGAAAACTAAAAAATGTCCGGCCTTAATAAAAGCTTATGTGTACAATGAACAATTGTATTTTCTTGCGTTTTTCAGCATTTGTATTTTAGTATCCTTATTTCTATGTAAACTACTACGTAAAACAAAATCCAGTGCAGGTCATTGCAGATATTTTATTTTGGTTAGATTTATATAAAAATATTACTTAAGAACTTATTTTTAATATCCTAATTATTGGGAAACTCATTAATATAATTAATAAGCTTGCCTGCCTGTGTGTGTTATACATATATACTATGTTGAAAGTATAATCATGAAATGGTAAACTTATAGGGTTCGCAAGAAAACATCTTATTTTTGAAAAGAATATTTTAAGCGAAAATGCATATTTAATAAACGATATCAACTATGCCGGTCAATTAACAGGAAAACAAAATAGACTAAAATATTTTGGGATTTGACATGGATTGTCACAAGCAGAGTGAGTGAGAAATGATATTGAAACAGATAATCTATTAGGTATATAATTTTTTTCATTTATATGAAAACTAACAAGTTTTCTTTCATAATAATTACTAATATATAATTTGTATTTATTGCCAAATAAAATGAGTAACTAAATTACCTTGAATTTTTAAAAATTTGTATTTTATTATCCTTCCTATCTTAATTGATGGACCTACTACGTATAAGAACATCCACTAGTGGGCACTGCAGATGTTTCACTTTCTTATACGAACTCTATCATGAGGCGATTTTTATTCAGCTAGCCAAGTTAGATATAGTTAGCCCGTGTAGTTACATTCAACGTCATTTTGATATCACAACGATGACGTCAGTAGTTACTTGAATGAAATGTGCATGGTTACTATTGGTTACCCGCATCAGTCAGTGTCAAATTTGAAGCGTTTCTTTTAAGTATGCATATAATTATTTACAAAACAATGTACTTATGGATAATTAATTCAAATACTATACCTGGATTCTGAATAAAATTTAAGTTAAAAAACAAATTTATGACGTCGCTTATAAAGTTTTATTGCAGAAAATGTCTATTTCTCGTAAAAGGAAATCGGCGTGTATATTGATGGCATCTGAAGAGATGAATTCTTCCGTTATATGAACAAACATTTATATTTGATAGATAGAAAAGGATAGGAATAGTAACTATTCACTAACCCTGCTGCTGGCCATGGTTAGAGCCTCAGGGTAACTACAAGTAACCTAGTTAGTGTGTGACGTCATTAATTTCTGAATAAAATGTGGTTACCATGTAACTACAACTAACCACGAGGTAACCGCTTTGAATAAAAA
>JADQWA010001185.1:45000-50059 GCA_018344505.1 Nebria ingens riversi
TTTAGTTTTTTTTTAAGTTTTTTTTTGTCGAAGTAATAGATTTCATGAACGGCTTGTAAATTGCATGATTTTAAAATAACCCAATTTTTTTTGGGCTATTTTTATTAATGATTTTGCTGATATAGCCTAGTAACAGAATAGTGTAATACCTACTGAATCATATATTTGATTTTGTGATGGACAGTTCTCAATATACACAAATTGTGTGCGTTAATAGCCATACTGTTTTTGGATCTATTCGAAAAACGAATTTCTCTTCGCATTAATGGCCAGGTCAATGAATAAATCAAATGAGACGCTACAATTCTAAATTGTGTTTTTTAATAGAAAACGTTTATACGAAAATGACAAATATGGCGCCTGCAATAGGGTTGATACCTCCAATCACTAAATGTAATTTAATTCGAATTTTTCGCATTTGTAACTTTTTAAACCGTATCGTTTAGCAATTATATTTTCGTCATTTTATCTATTTGGTGACGTCAAAAAGAATACTTTTAATCTACTCTCGCCCAACTGAAAAAAGCGCGGCAATCTTCTGCTTAACGTGACCAATGAGCGGCTTTTTTTTTTTAGAGGTATCAACCCTAATATGTTAGATAGCTAGTGTCAAAGCCAATTCAATCATTCCTCATTTGTATTGCAGTTATATTTAGTTACTCTCAGTAAATTTCATATTTACGTAGTTGTGCATGCAGCAACAAAAAAAGTCGAAACTGAATTGTAGTTTGAAATTTAAATGTTAAGGTGAACCATCAAGCTCGCTAAACCATCGTGCCTATCAAATCAAAAAAAATATATATATTCGATGTGTATTTGCATAAAAAATGCATTGATAAAAATTTCATTTATTTCTATTTTGTATTAATGGAGAGAAAAAAAAACTATGAAAAAGTGCTTATTTTGGGAGTTTTTATTTTTTGCCTCTAATAATACTAGTTAGAAATAAATGAAATTTTTACCATGCATTTTTAATGCAAATACGCATCCAATGAATTTTTTTTTTTAAGATAAAAACCAAAATAGTCACTTTTTCATAGTTTTTATTTTTTTCTCCATTAATACAAAATAGAAATAAGCGAAATTTTTACCAATGCATTTTTTATGCAAATATACATCGAATGGTATTTTTTTTCCCTTGATAGGCACGATGTTTTTCTAAACGAGCTTGATGGTTCATCTTAACCGCTGAACCTGAAACTCACGAGTCGCCACTATTTGCACTATTTAATATCGTGCGCTAAGGAATAACGAATGATTATTTTTATTATGTTAATTAAAATGATCATTTGTTACATATTTTTTCATTATTAATATATTTTATACCTTTATTTTAAATCTACAATTTAAAAATTCAATACTTACTGTAGACAGGGGCGAACAATTTTTGTAGTGGCCTCAGTAATGGTTAGACTAGTGTAGGATCAAAAGCACATCAGATTATCGTCCGGTCAACCAGTCCGTCTTTGACTAGGCTCTAAATATTACATTATTTTAACACATTTTATTATCTAACGAATATAAAATATTTTCTTTGCAAAAGTACAGTGTTATTAATTTTAATTTCATTGCTATACTGCGGATCAAATTTTAGATGCACTACAGGCTAGATAGGTATTTTCGTATTTGGTAGACCGAATCGTTTATTAATTATTAGCAATTAAGTTTCGTAATTTTCACCATCTTGGTGACGTCAGAAAGTGAATTTTTAATTTACTCCCACCAAACCTAAAAGACCGCGACAATCTTCTGTTTAATGTGAGCAATGAGCGTCTTAGAAAGGCAGTATACTAATTTCACTATCTGTCAAACACAATATATGTACATATTATTTTAAATTTTTTGTGCCAATTTTTGTGCACAATTTCAATGCTAAATACAATAATCACCAGACGCAAATAAAACGGGACCAGGTTAACAACGGAATAAACTATCACTGCTCAAAATGTTGCGACACTTGTAAGAAAGTGTCGCTGACTGTATGTTGTAAAAAAACACTAGATAAACACTCTTTCTGGCGTCATCTGTAGAGCTGTCAACGTTGAACTTAAAAAATTCATATCTTTAAATATATATGATTTTTAACAATATAAATTAGATCAATAGTCTAATATGATAAAAAAAAAAATATATATATATATTTTAGAGATCACATAAATTGGTTTGAGGACAGTTAACGATGAAAACATATACTGTTCTCCTACAACTAATATTCGAACAAAGTTATAGCAATATATTATGTTACATGGTAGAAAAAAGTTTGGTTAACATAATAAAAATGATGCAATAACAAAAGAATTTTTGTTATTAATAATATTGGTTTTTCATTATGTGATTTCACATTCAAGAAAAATAAAATTATTTTCTCAAACTGTAAATATACTTCAAAACGGTGAAACTTTACATATTTGTGAATAGTTTGTCATAATACCATGGTAAAGTATCAGTTTAATTTTTTTAAATTTCCATATCCGGTTAAATGTGTTAGTGCTTAGAAGAATCATACATTTTCTCATTCTAGTTTTATATCTACCTCTCATATTTGATTGCACAGTATAATTGTAAATATTACATTTTCACATATAGATATTAATTTCAATATTTATGTTATGTATTATGTACAGCTAACGTGTATTTTAGTTTTAATTTATAAACTTCAATCAACTGTAGTTCTATATTTTTAATAAATTGATTCTAATATTGAAATTTTATTCAAATAACTTTTTTAACACACACACCTACACAGGCACGCGCGCGCTCTCTCTCTCTCACACACACACACAACACGCGCCCGCACGCGCGTTCTTACGAGCACAAAAACAGATATAAATCATCAATAGTAATAAATACTCGTTGAAATGATTAAATCTATTGTAGTTTAGCAAAATGAAAGAATATTGAAGAAGACGTCTTATATCCACAAATTTCAAAATAAAAGTTGTAAACTACACTTATAAAAGTCTGTTTTTCTTAACACCCTAATTTAAACTATCTCGTTTTTGGAATATTTCTCCATAAAGTTGTTGTAAGTCTGGTATGCTTTTGGAACAACTACATGTATACTTATAATTATATATATATATATATATATATATATATATATATATATATATATATATATATATATATATGTATATATATATATATATATATATATATATATAATATATATATATATATATATATATACTATATATATATATATATATATATATATATATTATATATATATATATATATATATATATATATATATATATATACATATTCTATATATATATATATATATATATATATATATATATTATTATGTTATTACCTAAGTATTCAGTTGTTATAAAATTGTGGTGAGTTACAAATGATGCTATGAACTTGCTTTTGGAGAATAGGTAAGTACATACTTCATACATTTATGAATGAACAGATACTCTAGTGATGGCACAGTGTGGTGAAACTAGTCGTTAACTTAAAATATAAATACGTAAAACCAATTACTAAATATATTTTTTCATTTTCTTCAAAAACGATAGTATGTTAATTTGCAGATAGATTGTAAGTACATATTTTTGAAATTTTAAAATTTGTTTGATGTCTACGTTTCTTTTTAAATGACAACTAAAAATATTAATACTATATTTCGTAATTTAGTCGGTTACTTGACTATGCGTTTCACAAATAGAAATGTCCTGCAATGTGAATGCTATACTGGCTGAACCACTGCAATCTCCATTCAATTGCTTGGTAATTTTATCCGAATCACACGAAAATGTGTAGTTTAATATTGGCAAAAAGAAAAAAACATTTATATTGTGTTAATCGTGTATGTAGATATAAATTAACATCAAATATACAAGTAAGTAAACAATAAAATTATATGTACTATAACGAGTATCTACATATAAAAGCAAGCGCAGTGCGGTGTAGCGGTAGATCTGCTTACCGTGTTGCATAAAGTTTCTTGAATTAAGTGGTCTCCAACCTGCGGCTACATAAGCTGCTTTCCCGTTAGCTACTAAAGTTACCCAATAGTTATTTCAAAGTATCTTCATGTGATTTAGAGCGTTCCCGTTAACCAGATGGAAATGACTCACGTAATCAAAAAGTACATTTCTCCTGCCCCCTCAAGCACCAACGATTTAACAGAGTTAAACATTTTATTCTTTCATTAGTGAATATTAATTACGACAATTTTCAAATTTTGCTCTCGGCGTGAGTTCAATTGTTGCCAGTAACTATATCTCCGAAAATACTTTCTCACACATGAAATATAGTCGAAGTTCTATATCGCGAAGTCGTACGATTCTCGAAAAATATTAGTTAAATAAAAAAAGAAACACTATATCGAAATAGTGCATTAAATTCATATAAAACACCATTCATTTAAAAATTTATACATGCAGTACAGACCGGTGTCACTTCTAGCATTTTTACTATATCAGCTATCTGTAAACCATATCCATTTTTGGTTCATAGTAGCTGAAATAACAGTTACAGCTAACAGAATGTACTCATTACATACATAAATAACTTCATGCCTGTTCCTATCAAATGCGGTGGCAGAAAACCCATTACATCCATTCCCAACTTGACAATCTTTCGCCATTCAACTCTAACCATACTAACTTCTTTTGCTTCAATCAAATTCATTAAAAAGTCTTCATACACGTTCTTCTATTCGCGCTTGTTCATAAGTTTTCTTTCGCGGAAAACTCATTCGCACTCATATTTATCCACTTATTTCGTATTCTCTTACCATTCCTCCCTCGCTCACGTAAATCTTTTTCGTTAAGCTTTCATTCGGCATTTTTTTAACATGACCAAATCATCTCATTTGACTTTCACCTACGTATTTATGTAGTTGCTAATTATAAATACTTATTAAAATAATGTGCAGCTCAAAGAAGAATTGGTTGGAAAAGTGATAAAATGGTAGCCTGTACGGTTGTTCTATTACCAATTATGTTTTACGCCATTGTTATATATCTCAGAATGAAATTAACTATAATTTTAAGAATATTCATATTTACGAATAACTACATTATATATATATATATATATA
>JADQWA010001186.1:0-17500 GCA_018344505.1 Nebria ingens riversi
TATTTTCGAGTTATTTTCCTGGTTATTCTACCATTTTCACTGCACAAACACGTACAACACACAGCATGATAAGCCATTTTTTTCTCAACTGACACTGGCTTGGCTACAAGGGTCGAGTCGCGCGCAAACCCGGAAGTGTTTTTTTTTAATTTTCTAGAATAATATAGGAGCCTAGATATTTATTTGTTTATGTGTTTTAAATATTTCAACGCTCAAATTGTCTATTTCATATAATTAGAGTAATTTTTTAGTTAGTTTTATATACAAAATAATGTAGATTTCGCTAATAATTAAGACGATAATGTGTATGCGCGCGCGCTTTTGTATGTACAGCCTAAACTATTGAAAGTAAAATGATGAAACTTTAAACTTTAGTAGTATAAAAAAGTCCAGTGTACATGTAAAATTAACATGGATTAAAATCAACATAGATTTCAGAGTTAATCTGTCAATAAATGTATAGAATTAAAGTATCGTGTAAAACAATCTACATACACATGAGCACAAGTTCGTTTCTATCAAACATTAATTATAAATCAATTAAAACTCGTATCAGATACGAGCATAATTCATAAAACTACTAAACTCTAGTTTCCGTGAGGCGATACAATATTAGATTAATCAATGACCGTATAGCGTTATTACTAAATTAAATAAAAGAAACTTAACACATATAAATAAATCTTCATATGTTTTAATTGACAAGATTAATATTGATTGCGTACGTGAGAAAATATCCACTGACCGGTTTTACATTGCAAAGCTAATGTCAAGTTTGCAATTCAAGGATGTATACCTACCGCGAGCTACTCTTCCTTCAATTATAAACTTTATGTATACACACGATTATTTCACCACAAGTTTCCAGGAAACGAAGAAATTGTCCCAGGCCACTTTTTTTTGTTTTACTTTTTCGTCTGTTAAGTGAATTATCACTCATTGCAGCTATTGTTGCATATTACTGTTTTAATGATGCGTAATGTGTTTGTTTTAAATTTTTGATTATATATGTTAAGCAATATCATTTATTCTTGATTTGTACCATTTGAACTTTATAATTATGTAATAAAATGTGTGAATATCGCGTTAATTTCTTTAATTCAGTATAAAATTACCTATGCATTTTGTTAATTAAAAAATATACATTTATAATTAAAGTATCATTGAATATCACAGAACGCAAGGATAATTAACACAAAGAAAAAAGACGGTTGTCTTGTTTATTTTTAATGAAATTTTCAATTTAAATAAAATGTTCACAATCCCTTCGTAATGGAAATGTCAATTTTCTGCTATTTGAGATAAAAATCATAGATGCTAATTATCACATAAAGAAAGTTTAAAAGTAATTACAAGGTTTATCGTCTTCAACTTAATTAAGAATTAAATGAAGACATTCTAAGAATAAAAGTTTCGCAAGAACTTTAGAAACGATTTTATCAATATCTCAAAATATTATCATACTTAATATACATATGCGCAAATAAGACCAACTTAATTGCATCTAAAGACCACGTAGCTTAGTGGTACAAGCTCGTACACATCTTGTGTAAATGCTTACAAATTAATTTTCTAATATATATAAGTAATAATTAAAATACTCAAATAACCAAAAGTGCTAGTGCAACTCTGTTTGGGCCCCACTTCTTTTTCTTCTCACACAAAGAAATAATCTTTCATCAGGCAGGCAGGCAAGCAAGCAAGCAAGCAAGGGCCCGGTAAGACACGTCTTCACTAAATAAAATCTCGAAGATTGATGAAACTGAAAATGTTCGTCCGAAAATTCTATGCGAGTATTTTTAGTGTGTGTTTTCACGATTGCATCAATTTCATAATACCGCGCATACAAAGAAGAATAAGTAAAACGTAAACAAACACGGTTACGCATAGTAATGTTACATTCATATTACGTAACGTAAACAATGGTTTCTTAGTCATAAGTGCTATTTTCCCTATGGCACACAAACACAATTAAAAAAGGAATGTAGTATTTGAGTTGTTGAAAAACAAGCTAAATTTATTTCATATACATACATACATATGTATGTATGTATTTTGTCATATTTTGTTACATATTTGAATTATGATTCGAGTTTGACAGCGAAAGTCTTATTTCGACAGCTTTAAATTGCTCAACTACAATAATATATTTATTGAGCCACCACTAATACAAGTAAAGACACTAAATAAAAGAATTGTTTAGTTTTTAAATATATAAATGACATTTAGCTGAATTTTTTTCCTTCGTATATAATAGTTATTTTTAAAAAGTAATTGTTCGGTTAACTGTATAAAGTTTAAATATAAAATGAGAAGAAAACATTTGCCGTGTGTTATGAGAAGAAAATTGCATGTAGACGTTATTATGTGTCACACCATATTCTTGAATAAATGACAGAAATTTGCTCACACATTTGCATGTTTTGTATAAATAAGTATACCTAAACAGTTACCAACTGTACTGTAGCAAGCAGTGGCAATGGCAAGAGTTCTCTGAACAAGAGTCTCAGATTGTAGTTATGTAGTTCACCTAGTTGCTAAGTCACAAACTACTTATTCTCGTGGTTCTATTGTTGTTGTTTTTAGTGTGACCATGGTAGCATAACGATCTTGTTTTTCAGATGCACACTTGTGCAGTCATCAGTTAGATACTTTACTGCGATTTGCAAAAGTGTAACAATATTTTAATTTCTAAACTGGAACTGCAAAGTATTTGTGTCTACACGCGAAAAGTAATAATCCAAAACGACCCTACACTGCTATTTTTTTTTTTAGTTGGCTTCGTTCCAAATAACCATTTTGTATGAAATTTGAAATTTTATTGTACCGGTCAGTGTCGGATACACACCCTTATCGAACATTAGGATGTGCAATTTTACAGATTACACATTTTGGAGTAGCACATAAATAGAATTTAATAAATTGAATCTGCCCGTCAATTTGTTAGTAATGTGTCTTGTTTGAATTCATGTGTGTGTGTGTGTGTGTGTGTGTGTGTGTGTGTGTGTGTGTGTGTGTGTGTGTGTGTGTGTGTGTGTGTGTGTGTTTTGTGTGTGTGTGTGTGTGTGTGTGTATGGAGTGTAATTAATCACTCATTAAAACAAAAATGTCAAACTTGGGGCGATATTTTCATTAATTTTAGTGGAATTTACGCGCTTATATACAATGGATTTGTGGCACTGAAGTTGGAAATGTGGATGCATTAGTATTTTGTTTATATAAAAATGCGGCTTCATGCATAGTGAACATATCTCCATCATACACATGGATAACTACGCATTAGGTATATATTTTATTGATTAATCATTTCATATTTATATACAGTCGAATGGAACTCTATTTGTATTACAATTTAAAACAAATTTGAATGTCACTGTCCCAATCCATTATTAAGGTTTCGATTAATTATGGTCACTATACAAATAGGATTAAACTCTAATAGACGAACCAAGCATATAAGTATATTTTATCTAGAAAAATACTCCACAGTCCCTAAAACATCGCAACCCCAGCGGCATTTCTATAACGACGTTCCGATAGGAACATTTACAAAAGTGTCGTTATATAGACGTATAAAGGGCAATAATGTCGCATTGCAATCATTGTGGTGGGGTGGAGGGGGGAGGGAAGAGGAAGGGGGGTATAATTCGATTCGATTCGATAGCCTGTATGATGTATAGTCATGATTCCTTACCACCACAGCTAGCAAACGCGGAGAAATGGCATCAAGTGACCATTGCTCCTGTAGCACGTACGTAAGTAATCTGATTTTGTGTGGCGAGGTAAATGTCCAAGGGTTATATGACGCATTCTGATCTTTTGCCTTCTACAGACGATATATACACTTGAATCGCACTGGATAGAATGTGTTTGAATTTAAAATATATAGATGTACGCAATAGATGTGTATGTGATGTGGTGACATTTCTCCTAGTAATAATGTTTATTTGTGATACATACATATGTATTCAGAGTGTCGGAATCGTTTGAAATGTAGATGCATTTGTAACTAAGATTATATCGAGAAATGTAATTTAGATTTAGGAAAGTTGTTTCCATATCTAATGCTTGTTTAAGCATTAGGTTTAGATTTAGAACGGTTGTATAACCAGAATTGAATTTTGCTTGTATTGCAATAAATATTAATAACCACAACCGACTGAATCCGGAAAAGGAAGTCTAAGACTATAACCAGAAAAAAACATACGTCAAAAACAGTCCTGGCGATTGCAATTGATAGTTTCTAAGTCAAGACAAAACTACTTAATTTATATTAGATGAGCGAAAGGTCGAAACGATTGGCGAATAATAAATATTTGTGAAACTAATTGATTTCTTTTTTGCTATATTTGTTGCCCCATATTCCGATTTAATCATATTTTAATAATAAACACATTTAATATAAAATTATTATTATATGGATAACTTTAAATTAACATCAAATAGTAATAAAATGTTTCTGTATTAATTTATTGAAGTATTCGCGAAAACAATTGAATAAAATTATAATTACGTAATCTCACATCAAAATACCAACTAACTATGTAGTTAAATATAGCGTAATAGCGTTTTATTGAATTTGAAAATTATACTCGTAAAAATATAACATTTATTGAATATCACAGTAGGTGTGGCATTTTACTTTCACTTAGAATTGCATATTTTATTATTCACCACTAAGTAAGAATTCACCAAAGTAACAAAATTATCTGACTCTGTAACATAAAACAATTCGATTAAAGAATCTTTTTTTTAACTAATCCAATCACTTTCTATTTCTAGTCGTTCTTCTTAGAGCCGTTTTTACTGTTTTCCAATCAAAGTAATTTACTTTTTAGTAGTGACAAGTAAATAGATAGCCTTGCACTTCTGAACACAAAAACTATTTTAATCGTGGGAATACACTATTTATTTAGTTGTCAAACAAAAAAAAAACAAAGCATCTATAATAAAAATTAGTTTTACCGCGTAAAACATCAATCTTAATTCAATTTGTATAAGACAAAAAACAGTAAAAGTAAAGAAGAAACTCAATCCAAACTTAGTTATATGAGTCAGAGATCAAGTATGTGTGCACCTGTAATAATAATAATAATACTAGTACACCTATAGCGCATATTTTAATAATAATAAAAAACTGTATGTTATCACATTAACTAGACCGGAAGAATACAACTTTCTATAATATCAAGCAGTAGTTATCGCGTATGCATGTAGTACATGTAATAGCAGAAGCATAGCGCTAGGACCGGTTAGATACGAGCACATTTGCTGGCAACAGCGGTAAATTATTACACGCTAAACCAAACCTAATCTTGACTGCACTATGATATTATAGGTGTATGACCGCGGTTATCACTCGTTCGCGCGATTGGGGAACTGCCTCAGGCCGCATTTTAATCGGTTTCCGATACCAATTTACAAAAGTGCATTGATAATAATAATATAATTATCTACGAATTATGTTACGACTTTTAACCGAAAGAAGAATATTATTATGACTTGTGGCACAAAAGTTAATTTTTTTTTAATAATATTTTTTAATATTGATTTGCAAATTAAACAACAAAGGCAATGAAAACATTTTCGTTTCGAATTTCAATTATATATAATTCTATATTCATTAACGAATTTTTGGCAAAATTTTTTTTAAAATAATTGAAATCTAAGTCAAAAACATATAATATTAAATTCCCTGTGTAATTCGTTGACTGATTAATTGAATCAGTAATAGTTATCCATTAATTTAAAATTGATAAAACAATGAAAAATAAATGTTATGGCCATGGGAAACTGTTAGTATATTTTGGCGAAAAAAGTTGTTTTCATTTTATGCTAAGCGTTTTCAAGCACGCAGAACGACTTTGTGTTGCCAAGTCAAGTGCACTTAGTACTGGCCCCCGATCAAATATGAATTTAGGTTAGAAATGATGTTTATGTTGGCTGTCCTGTAATGTCGTACGCTTCATTGCACATAAAACATTTCATAGGTATAAGTTGGACGACGAAATAAAAATCGAGCTGAATAATAATTGTAACTTTTTTGAATAACTGTTTGTCAATGCGCTCCTCTTCGAAAAAGTTTTACTTATTCATTGAAATTTGAAGTGTAAATAATAAACTGTACGCGAACGAAGATATACATTGCACTTTCTGCACGGGCAGGCAGGAATAATGCAGCAGCGAGCGAAAAATGAAAATGCCAAGGTATACAACGCGTCTAATAAATTGATGATCAAAGTGATTTGAATGATGACGGGGCTCGCGTGTACTGTATACAGACTTATACACAAACAAATCACATTTCATCTCGTGCAAAAGAAGCGAAATTTTTATGAAAACAAAAAATCAAAGTTGTATATTCGAGAAAAGAAATACCTACATACATCTTGGAAATAAAATACAAATAAACTGTTTTTATATATGCATATGCATATATATATATATATATATATATATATATATATATATAAATATATATATATATATATATATATATAATATATATATATATATATATATATATATATATGTAGATCTTTAGTTCTATTTCGTTAGTATATCTAAATCAACTAAAAATAATGATTGCCACGTCGGTCGTGGTTAACTTAATGTAACTTAACCCAGATGTTAAAGTAGCCACGGTATATATTAGCAGAAAGGGACAGCAGAATAAATTCGAAAATAATTCTTGTTTTGATTTATTATTTCCGACATAACAGGCTGTATAAACGGCTCGCTCATTTTCTAATGACACTAATTGCATCTAGGAAATTTCAAGCGACCAGTTTGACTTTTTAGTATTTTAATGAATGGGTCATTTGGGCAATCGTCCACTAAACACCTACACCCATCACTGTTCGCAAATATACTATTTCACGCGTAATTTTTTATTTAACATCACACATATATATTAGGATAAATTAAACCATTGAAACATATCCTCCATTTGTGGAAAATGCGAAAAATTCCACATATTTATATAATTTAGACGTTTTAAGAATTAACTTATGCGAAAGATGAATTTGTTACAGTGCTCTTTTGATGTTTATTCATTTCAAATGAAAATCTAGTTTTAAAAAAATTGGCAGAACGAATAAAATATAAGACCTTTTATTATAGAATTGTATAATCATGACACGCTCTGTATTTTTTATAAGTTATTAAATGTACGCTAAAATAACTCTGAAACGAAAGAGCGAGTGAACGGGAATATTAAGTTTTGGAGGCTGGCATTTGGCCAGAGTTGGCGCGACGAGACGCGGAGGATCTGCCACAAGTATGTTTATTCAATTCCGCCACTGTTACACTGCTGCAGTGGAAATGTTTAGTGTGTGTGTGTGTATCTATCTAGCAGCCGAGAAGAGAAGAAATTAAATATCCCGTTTGTTTAAGAAAACAACAGGCCGACAACCATCAGCCAACAAAACTTACTTTCACAAGTAATATAACTTTTTATCTCTTGGCTAGGGTCTTAATACTTCCGTAAATCCATTGAGCTGACCTCTTAAACGTTTAAGGGTTACCGTTTACTTTTCGCCAACTTTTTCATCGCCAAACACAAAAAGACCAAACAATATTACATTTAAAAGAACATGGAGATCGTTTACAGTCTGACTGCAATTGCGAAACTATTTCAAAGTGATTAAATTTCATAAATAAGGGTTAAACTAACAAATCAAAATTCTTCTTCTTTGGTTCTTTTTAGAGATTCAAAAATATCCGTATGGTTTAGACCGTAAATTAAAATATAATTAAAAACGCAGCATTTCTTTTAGTTAAATGCAATCACCTGTTTTATTCGTAGACGCATGTAGCAGACCCACAGACGACACACTCACGGTGCAACGTATTGGGAAAGGTGGTGCCTACATCCGGTACCTGCTGGCGACGACCCAACCGGAAATATATTACCGCTTCCCCTGCCCGCTGCACTACCGTTTTAGTCAACAAACCATGTCCGTAAACTCAAAATAGTTTGCTATTGGATTAATAAACATCATCAGTGCCGTTTTACGGAGGTTAAAATTAGTTTGCGATCAAATTTGCCCGCGGCGAATTTCTGAAAACGTGTCCTCCGACTGCGCCTTTGAACTAGTGACAGTTTGATTTTTACGCTGAAATTACTGGGACGAATTTGTTTACAGCGACCTTCTGGTAATGAAGTGTACCTTTTCCATCATCAGACTTTTGGACAGTTATAATTATGTGGTGGACTTTGAAAAGGCATTTGGAGATTTTCGAAAAAAGTAGCAATTAAATGTATATAGTTGATTTCATTTTGATTTCTGTTGCCCGGTATTTTAATTGTATTTTATGTGTATTCATTTAGGAGTAATTTTGAACTTTCTAATTGAGCCGCACGGCGGTATAGTGCTGCGAGACGGGTGTGTCATTTTATATTGTATTAAAATTGCTTTCTTCGCGAATAATTTTTTTTTATTATTATTATTAAGTATATGTGGGGTACTACGTGTGTGGTGCGTCTCCCTGTCTGAATTCCTCGTATACATACATACCGCGTGCAACCGTGAAATGCAAAATGCGCCACCACGACCCAGGCACCTCTTACGCATTCACCAACCAACAACGTCATAAGTTGTAATTGACAAGACAAGTAATTTAATAGTTGTTGCTGTCTGCTGTCAGTAAATTAGTTTCATATAGCTGCTACACCTGTTTAACTATATTTGAAGGTTGTACATTGTATCTAGTACGCACAAGGAACAAAAATCTAGTTGGGATACAGTTACCGAACGTATATACTTACAGAATGTTTAGAGTTCGTCAGAAATGGGGGGTAATTATGGTATTTTGAATGGTATTTATAGTAGAAAATGTCACAATTGGAACTAGTTGGAATTCTTTAAAATAATTACGAGGTCATCAAACAACAAACACAAAAATAAATATGTTATACATCAAATCAATATAATTAAATTATAACTAAACAAATTAAAGAAGTAAGACCGGATAGCTCAGTGGTACTATTTTCGAGTTTCAAATAGGCGGCAGCTAACTAATAGGTATATATATATATATATATATATATATATATATATATATATATATATATATATATATATATATATATATATATATATATATATATATATATATATATAACGCATTTCCATTACGTATATGATAATGATAATAATCTTGGCACCGCATCAAAAGACAAAATCAGAGCCGAATTATCATCCGGATGATTTCTATAATTGATATAATGAATTATTGGTGCTGCATTCACACAATCGGATTAATAATGCTTCAGCGACCAAGTAATAACGAGGTAGGTATAAACCATTGAATTAATGCAATACTAGTCGGTATACCATGTTACATTTATAATGTCATGCCAATAACTGTTGAAATTAACTATACATATTTACAATTCACCGAATTATCATCGACATTCGAACAGGAAAAATATTCTATATATGTATACTACATATATCACAGCCCTATCGCTCTATCATCACACACCACTGTATATGTCATATTAGGAAGTTTGTTTTTGACAAATACATAATTATATTGTTCATATACTGTAATTTAATCATTTATCAATGCGATTTTATGTTTCGAAAAGCGAAAAACAATATATTTTCTTTTTACCTATTCTAATTTTGCATGTCAATAAATAATATATAGTTACTTACATATCAGTTGGGGATTAGACGTGATTAGATAGTATGAATTTGCTTACCTGTAACAAACAAAAAAAAAGAATTTAAATTAGTAATAATTGTAAAAAACATCAATATGAGTGGATTTTAAATGACATAGAAACTCAAATATTTTTTTCGTTTTACATTCTAAAATATGTTTTACTACAATTTTTCTTATTCGTCACAATCAGATTTTAATGTTAAATAGAAAAACAAGATTGTACCACAATGAACAATAATACCATAAAGTTTCAATTTCCAAATATAACCTAGTTTTGTCGAAAGACAAAGGAAAGTGCCGCTATTCGTTTGTTTTTTTATTTCAATAGAAGAAAAACTAACAACTTTCTCACGTTTTATTATAGACGATATAATTCTGCCAAAAACGCGCGTGCCCATGTAGGTGGTAGAGAAGATATACTGTTACTTCTATTAGATTCTCTTTGTATTAGTCGGAAACAATACTATTGTGTATGTGTGCACACATGTGTGGAACATGTACATACATACACACAAGTGAGATCTATAAGCAAACGTGTTTGAACGCAATACTAACATCAAAGACTTCCTAACCGAAAACGACAATTTCCAAGAAAACTGTTCGTTTTGGTCACTTTCTTTGGTTACACAAATAAGATTACATATATACTTTTTTCTGCAAAAAGAAATTGACTTTTTCTCATATAGGTGTACTGCTTCTTCTTTCAACAATTTTGTATAAAATATCTAAAGAATAATTTCACAAAGTTCGACTTTTTTGTCAATGTAAGATAAAATCTAAATAAAATTTGATTTTCTGGGATTATTGACTACAATAAATTCTTTTCATTTTTCGACTTTTCAAATTATTTAATCTTAAAAATCATCCAAAGAACAATTTTTTTTGTGTTATTCAATATGTTAATATTGATTGACTTTCAAAAATTGTGTGGATATAAAATTAAATAAAAATGTGCCTAAATATGTTTGTTTTTTACATTTTTGTGCAATGTTTCGTAAAATAAAAATTGGATATTTTAATTTCGGTTTTGAATAAATAAAGACCGTGAGAACTTACACCCTTGTTCCGAACGAAAATATTTCTGGGAAAAGAGGGGAAAATAGTCACACCCACCAGATGGAAAAAAATACAAATATAATCAGCTTTGTTTACCTTCGTAGTACCTACACACATTTTAACAGATGTTCCTTTTTTTCTGTCTCTCTGTTCTAATATTCAAATAAGTATACTTTGTTATTTCAATTTATGTTATTCCAAAGTTAAATTATTAAAATTGCTTTTAAATATAAATATACACATTTTAGATCGACTAACCCAACCAATAAGTTCAATTAATGATATTCACAACAAAAATAGAACTTCATATTGTTTGGCAAATATTGAACAAAAAATGCGCCAACAAAAAATCCAATCAGGGCAACCAAGCCAGATTAAATCGATATTGCGTATGACGCAAAATGCACTGTTTATTAATTATTTATAATATACACGAAATTGTTATTGGTACCATTCACAGCCGTTCTGTAATTCTGTAAAAAGAACCTGAAACTACATCATTTACCAATAACACATTTATTGAATTTACTAAATGTATCAGAATTCTTTATTAAACTCAATAATCCATTGCGTAAATACGTCGTTTTAAAATGTTATGTTAGTACAGAATTGCACTACCTATCGTTTTTTTTTTATATAAAATGCCAACCCCTAAAATAGAAAAAATAAGCAGAACTCGTCTAACATATGTCTATCAAGATACCAAATAAATTATTTAAAAAAATGAGGGTAGCAACCCTGTCACGCAATCACTAGACGCCATGTGTATACCTTTAGACAGCTGACACAAAAGGGCCAGGTGTACGAACAGGTTGCGAGCCACTGATCACGTGCTATCAAGAAAACTTCTCTGATATTATTGACAACAGATGGCTCAACATCGAGGAAAGCCTGGCAAATATTTGACCAACTAATAGGGAAATTGGGAGATAACATATTTAATATTATTTAGCTATAAAACAAATACGAACTATAATACGAATTTATTGTGTATTGGAGTAATGATTTTAATAATATATATATATATATATATATATATATATATATATATATATATATATATATATATATATATATATATATATATATATATATATATATATATATATATATATATATATATATATATATATACATATATTTCATTTTAACACCGTATTGAATTTGTTTTATTGTAAATTTTGTGCAAACACCAATCTTATAATGCTCCATGATGTACGTAGGGGTCTAATTAAAAATAAGTGAAATATTACCCTAATTTACAATTAGGTTTATTTATTTGATATTTAAACAAGAGTTTAATTAAATTTAGAAATGTTCACAGACTTAAATCCTAGTTTTAGCCCCAATTCTGTTGTCAAGAGTTAAAATTTATTATACTCAAAGCCAAGTGAAAATCTTAAAGTAAAAAAAATATATTTTATGCAAATTATCTATATGGATGTTGAAATTATCCAAAACTAATCAGTGTTTTTGATATGATTGCGATTAATATAATTTTATACATATATATATATATATATATATATATATATATATATATATATATATATGTGTGTGTGTGTATAAAGAAATAATGGAAACAAACTTGATATGGTGTCCTATATAAATATAATACCGACTTATAGATTTCTAAGGTTTCATACATTGCAAAGCTATCAAATCAGAGCTGGCGTAAGGGAAACTTTTAATTTTGTTTCCCAAACATTTCTGAGTATCTCAAATGTGTAAACTTTTTCGATTGTATATATATATATATATATATATATATATATATATATATATATATGTATATATTTATATATATATATATATATATATATATATATATATATATGTATATATATATATATATATATATTTATATTTATATATATATATATATATATATATATATATATATATATATATATATATAAATATATATATACGTTAATGGTGCGCAAGACGAGTTGATGTGTGTATAGTTTTAGAATGCAAAATATAATAAATTATAAATTTAATTTGGAATGTGTGTGAAAAAATTATTGATGAATGAATAGCCAAGTAGAATATATCGATGTTGTTCAATATTGGCGAAACTGATGCCACAGCATTCACCAGGGCCCAGAGATATTATATATCAAATCATACAATACAGTGACAGTGCGCGGCCGTATTAATCAACGGTACAAGCAAATTTAATTAAAAACTTGCCAATTTTATTTACGATATCCAATTAAGTCTGAAGCCGCTCGCCCTGGCCAATGACACGTGAAACTATATACGGGTCAACATGGTCATGTTTTGTACTAGGTATACGACACTCTCACCAAACACAAAAATAAAAAATACCTATATGTACATATTTAAAAATAAATCATAATCATCATGACTGGAATGAATTCCTACTTTATATGAATCTGAAATCAATGCTGCGTCTCTAATGTATATGCGAAGATTGTTTTAATACAAAACGAATTTAATTCGCGTTTCTAAATATCTATTTCGAGGTTTTGTTTCATTCATACATTTCTCCCACACGTTAGTTTCAGTTAAAAATAACGTTTGGCAGAGAAAATCTATTTACGATTGTGATTTCTTCTTTACTGCATTCAAATCTTGTATGTATGTGGAAATCCTGTCAAGTTATTGGTAATAAAAAATATAATAAAATATCTTCAAAAAAAATAAAATAAAAAAATCATTTGTGTAAAAGTGACGAAATAATAAACACTTATTTTAATTTTTATTTTACCAATTTGCCCAATATTTTTAACATATCATTAACTGGCTTTTGTCTGATACGGAAAATTAATTCACATCGCTCTGGTTCCGAAAATATAAATATGTTCGCTAGTAAGACCAAATGTTGTCGCTTCTTCTCCTATGAAGATATCGAACCGATTTCAACGAAACTTGACACTCATATTGTTTATGTGCTCAATTGAATTCGTTCGCATATTAACTTCAATCAGGAGATATTCCGCTCCAAAAAACAAAAAAGAGCACTCTTTTTATGTATCTAAAGTTTAGGCATTGACGCAAGAAATGTTAAACAGGTCAGAGCATTGTTGTTTTTTTAATATACCAAAACGGACAATTTAATCTTCAAAGGAATCATTTCATAATCAAACCATAGTGCACTAGTGTGCTAGATGTGCTTTCTGAATGTAGTATAATCGACAAAAAATCTGATTGGTGTTGTATAAAAAAACAAAGTAAGGTCGTTGTGTTTACGGAAGAGATGTTACGATTACGAGCCGGTTGTAGACCAACCGCGAATGCCGAGAACATCGACCGAGAAATAGTGACAGCTGTAGTAGCGTCAGGCATCAGCAGCAGCAGTAGCAGCGGCGGTAACTAGTGATCATGTTGCGTCAACGCTCGGAGACGAGCAGCACGCCGCATCGCATCGAGCCCAATCTGTTCTATCCCGCGCGTTGTAAACCATATCCATTACGGACTTCAGTAAGCCTATTACACCAACTCAACTTCTCATGCCGATTTTCCTAACTGCTGCCTCTAGTTTGCTCCCATTTCTGATTGGAATGGATGTGTCATTAACTAGTTAGATTATTTAAAATATTTATTATTTAGTTAATTAGATACCTATATATATATATATATATATCAGTTTGCGCCAAAGAACGTGTTCATCATGGATAGTGCGAATGAAAATATTTATTACACCGCAGTGAAATTTGTGCAAAAATCGTATATTAAAAAAAAAAAAGTGGAAACCATTATACATAGTAAAAAGATTGTAATGCGACTGGCTCACGTTGCTTTGGTAATAGGAGAGAGAGTAAGTCAAGCGTCCGCTTGAACTGAAATAGAAATGATGCCGTTTCGGTTTCGGCTGACAGTGCAGCTCGCTTTTAATTTCTACCGAGTTCTAAAAGTGCTGTTTCGTACAGAAAATCAATAAATATGTATTCGTAAATGTCACCCGCACTGAAATTCGACGAATAATAAATATTTTTATCTCCGAGTCGATGACTCTCAATGGAATACTATGTGAGTGGTTGCTGCTGCTCCAGGATGTATAGAGTAGGAGGAACTGATAGATGATCGAAGATTGTGTCAGGGAAAGTTATTTTTGGGCGAGTGAAAATTATTCACTTGTTTTATTTCTTACTCGTGCTTTGTTTCGTTGTTTTTCTGTGTGGTTTTTCGCGCTCGCTAATCTATCAATCATCATGAACCTCCACTGTATATGAAGTATATAACAAGAATGTAACGTGCTCTGGCAAAACTTTTCTGACAGTTTAAACTTTTCAAAACAGACGAATATGCCTTCAAAGAATCAAAATATAACTAATGTTTTACCATCTTTTCCTACTCTCTATAAATATAGATAATACTTAACAATGTTGATAGTTAATTACCTGTTAATAATATTAAATAGTTCTCTAATAAATAATATTCAAACGATTAAATATAAATCAATTTAAGATTTAAATCAAATAATGATAATTGACAAACTGGAATATATTATTTAATAACGCTAATTTAAAAGTAAAATCATTTTTTTGAAAAAAAAAGTACATTTTATGTTTGCACTCGCTGCATTTGCAATGAAAACACGGTAACAATTTGTTGTCGCGTAATATGAACTGACGTTATTATAGTGTTTTTATATTAGCTTTTTACCCGTAAATCTGAAAATGAAAAATAATATTTGCTTTGGCGGTTACTGAAAAATTAACTTTCCATCCAATCGACCACGTTTCAACTAACTATAGCATAATTTTTAATCAATCACGGTTTTATTAAATATAGCCAATAAACTGAACCAGAATGTATATTGATTTTTCTTATCAAATCTGTGGTCAATTTTATAAAAACTATAGAGTCTGTAAAGTAATTATATAAAGATTGTTTTCTTTATTGAAATAAAGTTGTAACTCGTAATTTAAAATATTTAAAATCTAAAATGAGTAAATAGAAAAGCTAGTCCTAAGTTTGAATGTCGGATAAAAGTTTGTGCCGTAAATTGTCTTATCAAATATACGTTATTCCATATTTTCTGAAACAAAAGACTGCAGCACAGCACGTGTTATCTAGATTTTTCTCTTTTTTATACTCAGCAGTACCTATATGTGTGTATATATATATATAATTACGCGAAAAGGTATATATCGAAGTTCTCTTTGTTCGGGGCAAGTTTAATGGTTGCATGCGAGAAAAAGTACATAATTAATGTCGCAAATGCAATGTTGTAGTACCACTAGCGCCGTTAAGTTGGTATACCTACTAATACATATATGTATGTAGAAAGACTGTGCGAATATTACAAATTGCATATCAGTGTAGTTGTAGTATATCTCTGGAGTCCACATCGCACACCCCCAGCTCGAGTATATTATTTTGTTTAAAACATAATTACGCAAATGCACCTTAGTAGTTTGAACTATTAATGTTTGTAAATTTGCCACCTACAACCTTTCAAAACACAATTTAATACCTGGATGTTAGCTAAATTAAACGTCATATACGTTCATTTATTTCAACTTTATCCAATATAAGCTATGGGTTGTTATTACAACAGAATTTGTAAATACGAAAACTAATAATTGCCACATATATGTATGTAGTTTAATGATAAATTCACACAAATTCACTTTTAAAATTAAAACAAATTTGACCAATTTAACACAACATTATTGATTTGTTTCAATTTTAAATCAACTACAGTTGAATTAAATCTAAGATTGCGCTAAATGAAATCTAAAAGAAAGCAACGTAAGTTAAAAGAAATCAACGTGAATTAAATGTGGTACAGCAGTTTTAGGGCGTTTTCTTATCTTTAATTTTGTATCCTACCGTTACTGAAACTCGTGGTTAAAAAAGGTATTTGTCGATTACTCAGCGAAAATAGCAATTTATTGACGCCGTGTGTGTAAAAATTAGTTGATATATTGTGATTTTTTTTTTTCAGTTTATATTGTTACGAAATTAGCATTTTTATCACCGTCCATTAAAATTTATCATGCAGCTCTCATTATAATCATCATGCGTGCTAAAAAAGCGTGACATAATCTCATAAATGTGTAAAATATTCGACGAAATTTTTGACTAAGTACTGGTTAGTAGAAAAAATGTAATAATAAAAAAAACTGCTTTGTGATATATTTTGTGGAACATGCCATCATGGTTAAAGCTTCGTATTTCTTTGAGATTTAACATAAAAATGTATACTTTATAAAGCTCTTTCATATACCTATTGAAAATATTCATGTTATTCAAATTTTTTCCAAGAATCACACTATTTACAGACTGATTTGCAAACTTATAAACCTGTCACAATAAACTACAGCGAAGCAAAATAGTATAGGTAACTATTATAAATATTTGGACCGCGACCCGGTAGTGTGCAAAATAAACAATTATAGCGTATTCTCGTTTTTTTTTTATTTCGTAAAATAGTTAACCTAAAGTGTGCATTACGTACGAAAAAATGTCTTGTAAGTGGGATAAAAATGTTTACAATACTACTTAGTATATAAATAGGAACATGGTGAATGCGCAACTAAATTTAACTTTTTTTTTTTTACATATAAACACACCAAGGACACGTTGTGATTCTATTGAAATCTAACACTAACTGTCAAGAAATCTGGTAGCCAAATTTGAACTATATTGATTACTAGGCTTCCATGCCTATTTTATAGAAAATTGTTGTCAATTGGATACGAAATAGAAATATATTATTGATATATAAAGGCAAAAAACAACATAAGTTTTTTATTTGTACATTTATATTTGTAGAAAAAACAATATGACA